>JARYZH020002372.1:0-16288 GCA_030021035.2 Notholithocarpus densiflorus | reverse complement strand
AGTTCTTTTCCAGACACAACCCCCATAAGTTTGGAATTCTCTATTTCGGAATAAGAAAACTAACTTCATCATCGGAGGGTTTGTGACTGGTCAACCTCGGTCTCCTCTGATCTTTTGTTTATCTCTTTTAGTCTCTCAAAGTCACCAAAATCCGTGCTATCCAACCTACTAATTTTCCGAGTATTATCAATTGGCGCCGTCTGTGGGAACAATTGTTTTGTGATTTGTCTTACGATAAAAGGTTGAATGGTTCGGACTAGATCGAGGGCTACTAGCCCAGGCCATCAGGAGAGTAGGGACGCTTCAAGTAATCCCCATCGCGACCGTCAATCAGCACCGGTCATGTAACCATCTTCTGCTCAGCATATGCAGTCCATGGCGGTCGCAATGGCAGAGTTAACCCGTCAGAATCAGAAGTTGACCAGGGAGATTAATTCAAGAAGAGAACAGCATGAAGAATATGTTGAAGGACAGGCCCAAAGCCAAGAAGGCATGGGGAATATGGTGCCTGAAAGCCAATCGAGAGGTACCACTTCGCGAAGGGTGCCACACTTGGAAAGGGAAATGGACCAAATAAGGAAGGTCATGGATGAGATGAAGGAAAATATGAGAAGGGCAAATCCGGTGGAGGACTTAGTTCATAGGACTGACTCCCCTTTCACGGCTTCCATCAATGGTTACCCTCTTCCTCCAAAGTTCAAATTGCCTTCTTTGGATTCGTACGATGGAACGCGTGACCCTTTTGACCATATCGTAACTTTCAAGACTATGATGCACCTTCAAGGGGTTCCAGATGAGATAATGTGCAGAGCTTTTACAACCACCCTCAAAGGGCCTGCGCGAGTATGGTTTAGCAAAATACCCTCGAATTTAGTAAGTTCTTTCGAAGAGTTGAGCAAGTTGTTTGTTAATAACTTCATTGGGGGACAGAGACACAAGCGTTCCTCATCCAGTTTGTTGACCATAGAATAAGGAGAGAATGAAAGCCTGCGGTCCTTCATCACTCACTTCAACAGGGAAGCCCTGACGGTGGATGATAAGTTACTATTAGCGGCCTTCCATAATAGGGTTAATTCTGATCTATTCATCCACAAGCTTTATGAGAAAGAGCCTCAGTTTATGGCTAAACTCGTCCATTCGGCTCAGAACTTCATGAATGCAGAAGACGTGATCATAGCCAAGAAGAGGAAGAGAACTGAGAGAATAGAAGCAAACCCTATGCGCCATTCTGAGCAAGGTCCTCGTCCAAAGAAGGGGCAGATGGAAGATAAGAAAGACCAAGATAACAAAAAGGCAGGCCCTTCAGCACGAAATCAACAGTACACGCCATTGAACACGCCACTTGAGCAAGTTCTCATGCAAATCAAGGACGATCCTTCCTTAAAGTGGCCGAAGAAAATGAAGGGAGACCCCAAGTATTGTCGCTTCCACAAAGACCATGGGCATGTTACAGATGAATGTTTTGATCTAAAGCAACATATTAAGAACCTCATTAGGCAAGGCAAATTAAGGAATTTCCTTGGACGAGATCACAAGGATGAGAAGTTGAAGGCGAAGGTAGAAGAGTCGTCACGACCTCCGCTTGGAGAAATAAGAATGATCATGGGAGGAAGTTCAACAGGTCAGTCGTCCAAGTCAAGAAAGACATACCTGAAGTTGGTGCAGAACGTCCAACTCTCTGGACGATCGCCAAAGACGAGTACCACTGAAGAACAAGCCATCACATTCACGGACGAGGAGGCTGCAAGAGTTCATCACCCTCATGATGATGCCATCGTCATCACTTTGCTTATTGCTGACTATATAACTAGGAGGGTGTTGGTGGACAACGGGAGTTCGGCAGACATTTTGTATTACCCTGCCTTTCAGCAAATGAAGATTGGACGAGATAAACTTCGTTCGGTGAACTCACCCTTGGTTGGTTTCGGTGGAATGAAAGTGCAACCTGTGGGTACTGTCACATTACCTGTGGTGGTGGGGGCATATCCACAACAAGTAACCAAGGACGTGAATTTCCTCGTGGTTGATTGTTCGTCGTCCTATAATGCCATAATTTGAAGACCAACTTTAAATAGTTGGAAGTCAGTCATGTCTACTTACCATCTATCAGTCAAGTTCCCTACGGAGTACGGGGTAAGACAAGTACAAGAAGATCAACTGGCAGCTAGAGAGTGTTATTTAGCCATGTTGGCCATGGACGAGCAGGTCCAGATGATGAACATTGAGGAAAGGAGAGTTATGGCAGAGCCCACCGAAGCGTTGGAAAACATTTCCTTGGACGAGGATAACCCCGAAAAAAGTACCAGGGTAGGGGCAGATTTAAAAGAGAAGACTAAGAAGGATCTTGTCCGTTTCCTAAGGGAGAATATTGATGTGTTTGCTTGGAGTCATGAGGATATGCCAGGTATAGACCCTAGTGTCATTACCCATCGTCTGAATGTGTATCATTCCTCTAAACCTGTACGACAGAAGAAGAGGGTGTTTGCCCCTGAGAGAGATAATGCTATTAAAGAAGAGGTACAGAAGTTGACTGTAGCGAAGTTCATTCGAGAAGTTTATTATCTAGACTGGTTGGCCAAAGTGGTAATGGTCAAGAAGGCAAAACGGTAAGTGGAGAATGTGTGTAGACTTCACCGACCTAAACAAGGCATGCCCCAAGGACAGTTACCCGTTGCCCCGCATCGACCAGTTGGTAGATTCCACTGCGGGTCACAAGTTGCTTAGCTTTATGGACGCTTTCTCTGGATACAATCAGATAAGGATGGACGAGGCAGACCAAGAGAAAACATAATTTGTCACAAGTCAAGGCTTGTTTTGTTATAAGGTGATGCCTTTCGGTTTGAAGAATGTAGGGGCAACATATCAGAGATTGATTAACCACATGTTTCGTCCACAAATTGGGCGGAATGTAGAAGTCTACGTAGATGACATGCTGGTGAAAAGTCAGGATGAGGGAAAGCATTTGGACGACCTGCAGGAAACATTTGACACACTTAGGCAGTACAATATGAGGTTAAATCCTAGCAAGTGTGCTTTCGGAGTATCATTAGGGAAATTCTTGGGTTTTATGGTTTGGCATAGGGGGATTGAAGAAAATCCAGGTAATACTAAACATGGAACCTCCGCAAAACATCAAAGAAGTCCAATCTCTTACCGGACGAGTTGCTGCCCTCAACAGGTTTGTCTCTAAAGCTACTGATAAATGTTTGCCATTTTTTAAGGTACTTAAGAAGGCATTTGAATGGACGGACGAGTGCCAAAAAACCTTTCAAGATTTGAAGATCTACCTCATCACGACTCCTTTACTAAGTCGGTCTGTCCTGCGGGAGGAGTTGTATTTGTACTTGGCAGTAACTCCACACACCGTAAGTTCGGCATTGGTGAAGGAGGAAGGGAAGATACAAAAGCCTGTGTATTATACAAGCAGAGTGCTGCGGGGAGTGGAAGGACGATATCCACAAATAGAAAAGTTGGCTTTTGCATTGATAACGGCTTCTAGGAAGCTGAGGCATTACTTCCAAGCTCATATCATCAATGTCATGACCGATCATCCGCTCAAGAAAGCAATGAATAAGTTGGAAGTTACAGGACGTCTGATCCAATGGGCTGTCGAACTCAGTGAGTTTGATATCAGATATCAATCAAGGCATGCCATAAAAGCTCAAGCCTTGGCGGATTTCATTGCGGAGTTTACTCCAAATTATAATGATTTAGATGAGATGGATAATAAGAAGTGGATCATCTATGTGGATGGCTCGTCTACATAGTATGCAGAAGGAATATGTGTGGAATTTTAATCCTCAGAAGGAGATAAGTTGAAACACAAGGTTCGTCTGCAATACCAAACAACCAATAATGAAGTTGAGTATGAAGCCCTTCTTAAAGGGCTAGAGTTGGCTAGAGTTGGCTAGATCTGTGGAAGCGAAATCGATACTCGTCATGGGAGATTCTTAGTTGATCATGGGCTAAGTAAATGGGACATATGAGGCTAAGGAAGAACGGATGAAGAAGTATCTTAATAGGGTGATGCGCCTTATGAAAAAGTTTCAAGAAGCTGACTTCATTCAAATCCCAAGAGAAAAGAATGTGGAAGCAGATACCTTAGCGAAGGAAGCCTCAGTAAATGAAGCCATGGACGAGTTTGATGAGATTCAGTATATGCCGAGTATAGATATCCCAGAAGTACAACAGGTAGAGAGTAGAGGAAATTGGATGACCCCAATCATAAAACACCTGAAGGACGGACGACTTCCAGAAGAAAGAGACGAGGCTAGGAAGCTCAGAGTCAGATCAGCCAGGAACGTCCTTATGGACGAGGTGATATATAGAAGGGGTTTTTCTCAGCCTTATCTTAGATGTTTAGCTCCAGACGAGGCGAACTATGTATTGAGAGAGATTCATGAAGGAGCATGTGGCAATCACTCAGGAGCCAAATCACTCGTCCACAAGATCGTCCGTGCAAGGTATTACTGGCCAAATATGCAAGCTGATACCAAGACGTATGTCAAGATCTGCGATCAATGCCAACTGTATAGTAACGTCCCTAGACAACTATCAGAATATCTCACCCCGGTGATGGCCCCATGGCCCTTTGCATAATGGGGGTTAGACATTTTGGGTCCCTTCCCACTCAGTACAAGACAGATGAAGTTTTTGGTAGTGGGTATTGATTATTTCACAAAGTGGTGGGAGGTAGAACCTTTAGCAAGTATTACACAACAAAATGTTAAAAACTTCGTTTGGAAAAACATTGTGTGTAGATTTGGGGTCCCCAGAGTGTTAGTATACGATAATGGACAACAATTTGACAATGCACTCTTCAAATACTTCTGCGAACACTTCGGGATTTAGAATCATTATTCCTCACCCGCCCATCCGCAAGCAAATGGTCAGGCCGAAGTTGCAAACCGATCCTTATTGAAGATCGTCAAGACTCGGCTTGAGGGGGCAAAGGGAGTATGGCCAGACAAGTTACCAGGTGTTTTGTGGGCATACAGGACGACAGTGAGAACCCCTACAGGAGAAATTCCTTTCAAGCTAGCCTATGGAAGTGAAGCAGTCATACTTGTAGAAGTACATATGGCCAACCACAGGGTGATGATGTTCCAAGATAAAGATAATGAGGAGCAACTACGCTTGAACCTCGATTTGATAGACGAAGTAAGAATGGATGCGGAGCATAGGACAGCAAGGTACAAAAACCTTATGGCTAGGCAACATGATGCAATAGTAAAACCCAGGCGCTTCAACATTGGAGACCTTGTCTTAAAAAGGGTTTCTTTAGCAACCAAGAACCTAGCTCATGGGAAATTGGGACCTAATTGGGAAGGAACTTACAAAGTTATCAATTGCAAAAGGCAGGGGTCCAACTACTTGGAAACCCTGGACGGGAGGAAACTGGAGCACCCATGGAATGTTGAGCACCTAAGAAGGTATTACGAGTAAAGTCCCAGCCAGGACAAGCATTACTTAGAACGGATAGCTAAAAGTTTGAAGTCTTTAAATATTAGCTTTATACATGTGTTAATTTCCTAAAACTGTTAGTTTTTGAAGTTATGTATTGTGAGCTATGGACGAAGTTATGGAGTTGTTTGTATTTATTAATTTCTCTAGTGGCATTAGCCTCTAAGCACATGCCCCACCTATGAACGATATTTATGCTATGTACATAATGTTGTGTGAATCCTTAGTATGCATATTGTTTTTACTTAAATTAATTCACAAAAAGGCTAAAAGTCTAGGATGACTAAATTCTCTGGACGCGGAGATGTAAACGACTATAAGCTTCCCTAAGGGTAAAGCAAAAACAAGGCATATTCGTCCAAATAATGGACGAGTTAAAACCTAAAAGTGCATTAGTCCTACCCATGAACGAGGAAATGCATACAAGAACTTGTTAAACAGGACGCTAAATATAAGTCTAATTCTTTAGACGAGCAAAAAGTTAGACTTCATGAATGGGATAAAGATCCAGCTACCAAGTCTAAGGACGAGTGAAGTTGAGAAATGTTACCATCCTTAGAGACGAGTTATAAAATGATTTGTTGAGCTAAAAAATATAGATAAATAATAAAAATACTATTTCCATTATAAACGAACAAAGAGAGCAATGAACAACAACATTCATCCACACAAAAAAAAAAAAGAAAAAAAAAAGAGAAAGAAATATTCATAGAGTTTAAAGGTAGACAACCACTGTCCAAAAACCCTTACTAAATAAAAAGCCTACAAGACAACTGCTTAAAAGCTCGTCCTAAAACTTTGGACGAGACAAATGTGTCGGACCATGTGTCTTACCAATCCATCCAACCACCAATTGGTGAAGGACGAGGGGGCACATATCTTTTATAGCATTCGATCGCAGACTAAGCCCATTGGTATTGGAGAAAATTGTGAAATCCCTCACAATCCCTCCCTCACAATGCGGCTCCAACGACTTGAACCTATGACCTTGGCTCTGATACCACTTGTCAGACCGTGTGTCTTACCAATTCATCCAACCACCAATTGTTAGGACATATGTGTTTCACATGTTACGAACATATGTCATGATTTTATGTAATTGGCTAATCCTTTGACAAAACGCACTTTACTTGTATTTGGGTAGATCTAGGATGTGTTTAAATACTTCTAGAAACTGTGTTTCAAGATCAAGTATTGAAGCGTTCAAGTCTGTCCAAGAAAACAAGCTATGAAAGTGCAAAATCATTAAAGCTCGACAGCTGCATCTATCGAGCTTAAGAAAGCTGTTTCAGCCCCGTGTGCTCGACACCTGCTCGACAGCTTCTCGACACCTCCTATCTGTCGAGGTTTATGAATTTCAGAATCTTGATATGATTTTCTTAGGATCCGTGATTATGTTTTTGGGCTTTCTTTTCTCCTAACCCTAAATATATAAAGGATTGTTTTAAGGGCCGTCAATGTGTTCACAAGTTGCACAAGTATTGAGCAAACTCTGTTCAAACAAATTGTGACCGGAGACAAAGTTCTTGCACTTGTTCATCTCTTTCTCTTGGAGAAGTTGCTGTGTATTTGCACCGTAGAGTTTTGTGACCAAGCATCTTCTTGATCTTCATCGTGTGGATGAACTGAAGAACTTTGCAGCCAACAACCTTTTTAGTTGGTGATTGAAGTCGCGTACTAGGATCCGCGCATTGATTAGTCACGTACTTGGGAGTCGTGCATCAAAAGGAAAAATTGTCACTACAGAACAAGTCCAATTGGGTATTGGGGTAAGGGTTTAACTGTAGGTTGGTAAGGTACTTGAGATTCCTTTACTTGTAACCGCTTGTTGTGATAATAGTGGAGTTTCAGAAGTGGTGACTTGAAAATTACCCGGTGGGGTTTTTGCCGTAAGGTTTTCCCCATTTGTAAACAAATCGCCGTGTTATTTATTTTCTGCTGCATAATTAGTTTATTAGTGATTTGTTTGTGCTACCATGCGTTTGCATGATAAATTGATTAATTAATAACTTGGCTAATTAATTAATTAATTAATTTCTATCATAAGGGGTCAATTCAGTTTGTGGCCTATCAAGTGGTATCAGAGCGGGCACACTCTGATTAGGTTTAATCTTTGTTGTGTTTGATCCATTGACCCCTGTTTGTCATGGATAGAGGACAGTCATTAATTATACCTCCTTTATTTGATGGCACTAACTATGCATACTGGAAAGTACGCATGAGAGCTTTCTTGCAGTCTCTAGATGAGAAGGTGTGGCAAGCTATGGAGATAGGCTGGACTAAGCCAACAGAAGCGTCGGCCGATTGGGATGATGCGAAGATCAAGGCGCCAAATTTCAACAGCATGGCATTGAATGCTCTATTCAGTGCAGTCACCAATGAGGAGTTTAAGAAGATATCCTCTATTGAAACTGCCAAGGAGGCTTGGACCATCCTTCAGACAACCTATAAGGGAACTAAGGCTGTTAAAGACTCAAAGCTTCAGAGGCTCACTACAAGCTTTGAAGAGATTAAGATAGAGCAGGATGAGTCGTTTGACGAGTTCTATGCTAAGCTTAAAGACATAGTGAACTCGGCGTTTAATCTTAGGGAGACCATTCCTGAACCCAAGATTGTGAGGAATGTGCTCAGATCTCTTCCTGAGAGATTCCATGCCAAGATTACGGCGATCGAGGAATCAAAGGACATTGATAAGATTCCTTTGACAGAGCTGGTTGGTAATCTATAGACTTACGAACTAGGGTTAACAAGGACTAAAGGCCAAGAATTGTGAGACAGATGAGTCTTCAGATGATGAAGATACTAAGATGAAGTCCTACATCACCAGGCAGTTCAAGAAGTTTATGAAGAACGCAAATGGAAAGGGCTTCGACAAGGACCGCATGCAATCAAGTTCTTCTCAGTTCAAGAGCCAAGATAAAGGGAAGAAGGATGCAAGGGATGATGGTCAGTACACTGTTCCAGCAGGACCTAAGTGCTTTGGGTGTCAAGGCTTCGGTCACATGAAAAATGAGTGTCCTACATATCTCAAGAGCATTGGGAAGAGCAAGGCACTTGCTGCTACCTTGAGAAGCATGAGATCCACACGGCCTATGAGAAACTGTACAAGCTTTCCGAGAAGCATGAGAAACTATATAGGCTGGCCACCAAGAAGCTCAGTGATGAGGAACTTGATCGTGAAGAGCTTTCCACAAAGTTTGATGAGGTTAATCAGACCATTGGAGCACTGAGGTTTGAGAACAATTTCTTGGCTGAAAAGACCAAGAAGCTTGAAGCGGAACTGTTTCAAGTTAGAGCTCAACTGGAGAGGGTTTCAAGTGCTAAGCTTGATGAGATGCTAAGCATTCAAAAATCTGCTTCTGATTGTACGGGTTTAGGGTATGATCTTTCTTCCTCTAATATTGCTTTTACAAGTACTACTGTTTTTGTTCCTCCTACTAATAATGTTGAAATTAAGAACAATGTTGTTGTTGAAACTTTGTTAGCTAGTGAGAACTTAAACAAGAATAAATCTATCTTAGGAGCACCCCCTAAGCAAGATAAGAAAGGAGCTAAGAACCCTAGGGCTAAAAAGGATAACTCTCATAAGCCTAAACAAAAGAAGCAGCATCTATGTCATCATTGTGGAGCTGCCGGTCATACTCGACCAAATTGCTATAAGTGGCTTGCCACTCAACAGAGCAACGGCATGATAGCATCCGAAAGCCAAAATCAGCTTCAATCCTCTCTTGCTCCCCTTGGAGATCTTCTTAAAGCCCTTATGTTCCTTTCGAACTTGAACGATTTCAATTCTTTCCCCTCACTGCCGGTTCAATGGTTTAATCAAAGGAAAGGTTTTTTCATGGTGTGGAAAGAAAATGGCTCCAAGTGATTCTATCACTTTCTTCTCTCTTTTATTTGTTTGCATTTCTTTGTGTGTTTTTGCTTTACTGTTTGAGTCAGTCTAGTTTTTATGCTTTGTTTAACATGTTTTTGTTTGGTTATTTTTTAGTTTTGCTTTGTTTTGTTTTTCATATAAAAAAAAAATTGAAAAATCAGAAAAATACAAAAACAGTGTGTGTTATGTGTACATTGGTACTTGTGTACCTTAGATGGCCATTGAAACAAAGTTTTCTAAACTTTGTATCTCTTGTAGCTTAGATGAGAATCTCTATGCACAACTAAGCAAGTGAGCTTTGTAGCTCTTGTTTGTGATGAGTAAGATTAAGTTATCTCTTGTACTTAACACTCGTATCACTCTTTTTGACGAGAAGGATTAGAAAATCCTAAGAGAAAGGCATAAATAACCATCTCACCACTGTTGCCCGCCAATCATGAATGACATTTGTGTGCTTCGGCATAGTAAAATTGGAATGTCAAATGCTTAACATAATTGGTTATTTCTTTTCTATCTATTATATGCCCATGCATGATTTGCTTGAAAAGAAAAATATGCAAAGAAAATTAAAAGCAAAAAGATTAAAAAAATGCTTTAAATATGATTGCAAGCGTGTTTTCTAGGAGATGTGGGAGTTATAGGATGTACCTCAAAGGTGATAATCCCCATCAAGCAGTTATGATAGTGTGTGACTTAAAGTGATTTTCTCATATCTCAAATCGTCATAACATGTATACACTTATGCAATCTTGCGATGTTCTTCACACATGACACACAATATTTTTTGCTACTCTTGATACATGTGTAGGTACAATGTGATTTGGCCATCACAAGGTTTTACATGTGTTAATGTATGCTCACTAAACTGTCTTAACTTGTTTTTGAAAAATAAAATCGGTTAGACTTGTTTAGTGTATGCGTGTGTTTTTGGGATCCATGTGCTTAAAAATTATTGTTGAGAAATGATTTTGAGAGCTTATTATGTTGATTGGATCATTGGTTGAGTTGCATGCTTGATTGCATTCATATCTGTGTTTTTCTCTCCTCAAAAAACTGTTTTGAAAAGCTGGCTTGACACCTCCTCGATACCTCCTCGATAGTTGGCTATCTGTCGAGCTACCTCAGCTTTTTCTTATTGCAATCTCGCTAGCACCTCGACACCTGGTGGATCGATCGAGAAAGCTCCTGCCTCCTTGATAGCTTCTCGACACCTGGTGGATCGATTGAGACTCTCTTCTTGTGTCTATTGTTGTGATCCTCGATACCTCCTCGACACCTTCATCTGTCGAAGGCCATTTCCTCGATACCTCCCTTGATAGATACCTCAATACCTCTAGGCACCTTCATCTGTCGAGATTTACTGAGGGTTTTATTTAAGCTCCTCGTGCGATCCGCCTGTCATTTTTCTTGATATCTCTCTCGATTGATCTCTGTTTTCTCTCCCAAACTCTCTCATCTCACTCCAATCGTGTTCCTCAAGGT
Organism: Notholithocarpus densiflorus; assembly: GCA_030021035.2. Taxonomy (NCBI): domain Eukaryota; kingdom Viridiplantae; phylum Streptophyta; class Magnoliopsida; order Fagales; family Fagaceae; genus Notholithocarpus; species Notholithocarpus densiflorus. Next base: position 5,466 of record JARYZH020002372.1, on the reverse strand, counting down.
TTCTTCAAGCTTTTTCAAGTTTTCTTCACTCTAATCGTGTTCCTCAATTGGGCTGAGCCCATGATGCAATTACTTTTGCATGTCACATGTTCATGCATTTCCCATGCATACGTACTTTCTTTTCAATATATTTGTTATATTTGAATTGTTTGGGACTTTTCTGATTGTCTTTCTTTTTTCTCCCTCTCTTTCTGGTTACGTTAGTAGTGTCTATGGCACTGAAACGCAAATCCATTCCGTCCCGGAACCCTCTTCGTTCCAGGGCATGCTCTTCGTCTTCAGATTTTGCCCCCTTATCTCTTCGGTTCCGTGATGATGATGCCCACAAGGCATTCTCAGAGAACTTTTCTAAATGAGGTGTTCATTCGGAACGCCAAGTTATTTTGGCAGACTTTGCCGACACCGACCTTCCTGATGTCATTCATAGTCGGGAATGGTAGTCTCTTTGTGACGAGCCTATCACTTGTCCTCTCGTGCTTATTCAGGAATTCTACTCCAACATGCACAGGATTGACCGGTCTGTCCCTCACTTCTTCACTCGTGTTAGGGTTGTTAACTTTCCTGTCACACCGTAGCTTGTTGCGGATGTGCTTCGGGTTCCTAGGATAGAGTTTCCTGACTATCCTAGTTGTGAGCGTCTGCGGACTGTGTCCAAGGATGAGCTTATTTCTGTTTTTTGTGAGCACCCTTTTGATTGGGGTGAGCGTCAGTATACACCATGTAAGGCTTTTGCTAAAGGTCCTAGATTCTTAAACATGGTGATGACTTTTGTACTCCATCCACTCTCTCACTACAACTCCATCACAGAGCCTCGTGCTCGATTTTTGTTGTCTCTTCTTGAACATCTTCCTATTGATTTTCCGTCTCATTTCATTATTTCTATTATAGATGTTCATTTGGATTCGGCGTCCCGTGATAAGCTCATCTTTCCTTCCGCTATCACGAGGATTCTACGCCACTTTTCTGTTCCTTTTCCCTCGTCCGACCATTTCACCGTTATGTGTGCTATAGACGCCGCTACCGTAAAAGTAGTGAGGCGCAGTTTAGGTCGCGACAGACGGATTCAGCAGCTCCTCCCTCCCGTCCTGCTCCATTCAGATCTGCTCCTTCCACATCCGCTCCTTCCTCTTCTACGAGCGATGTGTCACTAGGAGACATCATGGCGCAGTTGCAGCGCATGGATGCTCGCCTCGATACACTTTCTACGGAATTGTATCAGGTGAACGTTCGTGTCGGTCGTATTGCACGGCGATAGGCGACCATGGGTGGTTTTGCTTCTGAGGCTTCTCCTCCACCTCCTCCTCCCTTGGCTTCTGATTCTGAGGATGTGGCTGATGATGATGGTGATGACGATGATGCTTCGGATGATGATGTTGGTGATGCTAGCTCTACTGATGAGATGTCTACTTGACACTCTTACCCTTTGTCCCTTGTGACAAAAAGGGGGAGTAGTTTTGGATATGAGAGTAGTTTCTCTTAGGGGGAGAGTTAGTATAGGACCATTTTTGTTAGGGGGAGTGTTGTTTTTTTCTTTATGAGGGATGTAGTGAGGATATTATGTATCTTTTGCTATTACATGTATTTTTTATTTTCTTTCTATTTGAGATACATTGTTCTTGTGACCATATTTATTACATACATTGTACTTATCTCTTTATATGATGATGTATATTGTTTCTTTCACCTACCTCTTCATGTGTTGATTCTTTTCTTTCTTTATACACATGCTTCTTATACGTGTATGCAATCTATTATTTCTGTTTCACACTAAGATGCATTGATCAGTTTTGTTTAAAGTGTTTCAGAAATACAGGTTGTCAAAGTCTACTTGCCATAAACTCTCTTCTTGCAAAGTTTTTCAAGAGTTTGTGTTAGGATAGATTTTATTGTATTCAACAAGTGAATATGAGTTGAGTGATTTATGACTTCTCTCATATGTTCATTTGTTTGTTGTGGTTTTGTCACGGATTGCCAAAGGGGGAGATTGTTAAGACATATATGTTTCACATGTTACGAACATATGTCATGATTTTATGTAATTGGCTAATCCTTTGACAAAACGCACTTTACTTGTATTTGGGTAGATCTAGGATGTGTTTAAATACTTCTAGAAACTGTGTTTCAAGATCAAGTGTTGAAGCCTTCAAGTCTGTCCAAGAAAACAAGTTGAAAGTGCAAAATCATTAAAGCTCGACAGCTGTCTCGACAGCTGCATCTATCGAGCTTAAGAAAGCTGTTTCAGCTCCGTGTGCTCGACACCTGCTCGACAGCTTCTCGACATCTCCTATCTGTCGAGGTTTATGAATTTCAGAATCTTGATCTGATTTTCTTGGGATCCGTGATTATGTTTTTGGGCTTTCTTTTCTCCTAACCCTAAACATATAAAAGGATTGTTTTAAGGGCCGTCAATGTGTTCACAAGTTGCACAAGTATTGAGCAAACTCTGTTCAAGCAAATTGTGACCGGAGACAAAGTTCTTGCCCTTGTTCATCTCTTTCTCTTGGAGAAGTTGCTGTGTATTTGCACCGTAGGGTTTTGTGATCAAGCATCTTCTTGATCTTCATTGTGTGGATGAACTGAAGAACTTTGCAGCCAACAACCTTCTTAGTTGGTGATTGAAGTCGTGTACTGGGATCCGCGCATTGGTTAGTCACGTACTTGGGAGCCGTGCGTCAAAAGGGGAAATTGTCACTACAGAACAAGTCCAATTGGGTATTGGGGTAAGGGTTCAACTGTAGGTTGGTAAGGTACTTGGGATTCCTTTACTTGTAACCGTTTGTTGTGATAATAGTGGAGTTTCGGGAGTGGTGACCTGAAAATCACCCGATGGGGTTTTTGCCGTAAGGTTTTCCCCATTCGTAAACAAATCACCGTGTTATTTATTTTTTGTTGCATAATTAGTTTATTGGTGATTTGTTTGTGCTACCATGCGTTTGCATGATAAATTGATTAATTAATAACTTGGCTAATTAATTAATTAATTTCTATCACAAGGGGTCAATTCAGTTTGTGACCTATCAAAATGTACTTACGTTACATTGAATAGTCCAAAACAGGGACTAAATAAAAAAGTAAAAGAAAATATAGATCAAAGTATTAAAAGCTTGTCTTCAAGCAGGAGGGGCGTTGATGTTTTGGTCGTCCTGGCGTGGTTGAGTAGTAGCGTCGTCCTCTATGTTGACATCTTTTGAACTTGTTTGGAGGAGGGAACTTGTAGGAGCACCACTAAGGTTGAGCTTGATAGAACTGAAGTCAATGTCAGGGAAGTTCTTTATGGCGTCCATCCTGAAGTCCTCAAACCCAGCTATACTGCTTGGACGCCTTAAATTCTGCAACTGCGTCTTCCTTGGCTTTCTTAAGAAGAGCACTCAGCTCGTCATTCCTCTTTTGGAAGTGATCAAGACGAGTGTCCTTTTCTATGGCATTAGTCTTCAGCTCTTCGATTCGGTTCTGTAGCTCCTTTGCCTCTTCCTTGGCCTTAGCAGCCATTTCAGCCCACAGTTTACTCTCGTTTTTCACCTCCTTAATCCTCTTCTCCAGCAAGACCCTTGTCTTGTCCAAATCAGTTGCTTGCCTGGATGCGGCGATGAACTTGGACATGGCCTATGAGTCAAGGTTTTGTTAGAACAAAAATGTATCTCTACCTTGCTAACAAGACAAGATATATATATATATATATATATATATATATATAAGAGGAAAAGCTTGCAAACCTTGAAAAAGTCATGAATTCCAGAATGCTCAAAGTCCTTCAAAGACATGTTGTAGCATGCCGTCACGTCCGCGTCCGTCACAGCCATCCCAAACCTCTCCCAAGCTAGATCCTCGTTCTCAATAAGATTTTGAGGTACCAGTTGGGAAGGCTGAGATGAGGAAGGCGTCTTGGTTGTGGACGGGACATGTATAGGAGGATCCTTGAGCTCTGGATTGTCAAGGATTTGAACATCCACAGGCTTATGCATAGGGATGAGCGGAGTGGACTGGACGTCCTTAGGCTTGGACGACCTATGTTTAGGCTTTTTCTCCCTGCGCTTGCTTGGGAGGTTCCCCAAGTCAACTCCCAATGACAGGTTCTTTCTTTTATCACCTAGTAATGGAAGAGGTTGTGACCGCACGTCTTGCCCAGCTGCCTCGTCCGCCACTTCTTTATCTTTGTTTTCCTTCATTGTAGCCATTCCTGAAAAGAAAGATGACAGTAAAAAAAAAAAAAAAAAAAAAGGAAGGACGACAATAAAACTTACGTCTACGAACGGTGAGCTTGTGTGCGATGGCCTCAGCGGATGGTTCGGGACCTAAACCCCAAGTGGCAAGACGTTGGAGACTTACCAAAGAATGGAAAGTCCTGTCAGTGTATAGTCGAGCCTTCTATACTTGCTCAATGTAAAATCTGCTTAGATGAGGTCGTTTAACACCTATAAAAAAAAAAAAGAGAGGAAAAAGGAGAGAAAATTATTAGATAACTACCAACAAGAATAAATATAATAAATAACTAACAGCCATAAGCATACCTTCAGGACGAAGGTTCCCTAATTCTCCTATATATGGAGGAAATGGGTCCTAGTCAACCTCAATAGGGTGTCCAGCCCAGAAACTTGAGACGAAGAAGAACTCCGTCTTCTAGTTCCTATCTAAGGTAACTAAGGACTTAATTAATCTATAATCTTTCCCTCTGGCGGTAAATTGATAGAAGCCAAGGGATTGGTTAATTTCTGAGGGTTTATAATAGTAGAGGAACTCGTCCACGGTGAGAGGATGATCCCCCTCAAACACCTCCCTCCACAAAACTTGCATAGAGACGACTAACCTCCATGCATTGGGATTAAATTGACAGACGCCTAAACCTAACTTCGTAAGTAGTTCTCTGGCAAAAGCATTTAAAGGTAGCCTAAGTCCACCTAAAAGATAGGCTTTATAGATACCTATCCCAAAATGTGGTTGACAGCACCACTCCCCATGAACCACTAACCTAGGATTAAGGTCGTTTGGAATTTGATACCATTTCTTAAGTAAATCCAATTTCCTACTGTCCGTCTTGGAAGCTACTCCTATGGCATAACTATACACTACCTCAACCTTGTCCTGAACTGTGGATGAGGGGGCACTTGTGCCAGCCTTGGATCCGGACTCAGCCCTCGTCCTAAGTCCTTCCTGGAGAACCTCTAAAGGAACCCCAGGAACACCAGACGTGTACTCGTCCGTGGTGTTCCCCCCACTACTACTATCGCTATTACTGCTATCACTAGAATCGCTAAAACTACTAAGATCATGATATTCGTCTATGGCCTTATCCACGCTATTGCTAGACGAGGAAAGGGCAGTCTCAGACATTTTTAAGAAAACTTAAAATTTGAGGACGAGAATAAAAAAAATACCTGAATCTAGACAGGAAGGAACTAAGGACGAGAAGACACTTCTAGACGAGGCGCTAAGACGAGGAAGCTCAAGGAAGGAAATTTCAGAAATGTG
>JARYZH020002371.1:0-16297 GCA_030021035.2 Notholithocarpus densiflorus | reverse complement strand
GACTTTGCCAAAACTCCCCTCACCAATTACTAAATCGTCAGCGAAGTCATTGGTAGCTTTCTTGATCTCACCGAGTGAAAATCGACGGCATAATCCCTCAGGAAGAACTGATGAAAATTGTTTTGTTTCGTCTGAACTTCCCTTGCCGGACGTCCATACTAACTTTGAAATAGACTCTGATATACCTTCCATTGATGCTTCGGTCCTATAACCACGAGCTTGACGACGAGAGAATGAGAATGATGCAGGATTATTTTTGGATCCCCTACAAACAACTTCAACAAGTGTTGTTTTTGTTTTGTGCGTGTGTTTTTTGGGAGCAGATAAGGGTAATTAATTATGGGTGGTCTTTGTTGTATGTGCATTTACACTGGAGTGGCAATTTGTACTCATCTTATGTTGACACAGGAGTATTCGTTTATATTAGCCAAGTGGCCAACATCGACTTGACATATTTATTAAACGAGCTAAAATTCTTTTTATTTTAACAAAAAATTGTTAATTAAATGAGTTAATTTTTTCAACTCTTTTATTAGATTTTATCAAAGCAAAAAAAAAAAAAAAAAAAATTATTAACCAAATTGATCCAAACTATAAAAAACAAAACAAATAAATTTTTTTATATACAATTTAAAACTAATGAGTAACTACATCACAAATCTATATATTACTAAAAGCTGAAGCGTAGCGTTTAATGCTACTACTCTCACATTGCGCCACATCAGCTGTCATGTCATTTTTTTTTTCCTTTTTCTTTTTTAAATATAATTTGTCCTACAATTTTTAAATGGTTTTTACAATTTTCAGCCCTATAAATGCAGCCCACTACTTATTTATTTACTTCCACTATCTCCTTATAATAAATCTGTATAATTAATCCAGCCCACCTCTTATTTATTTAGTTTCACTATCAAACCCCAACCCAAAGTCTTTTCAGTTCAGCTTTAGTGTTTTGTGTGAGCCTTTTCAACTTAAAAAAAAAAAAAAAAAAAAAACACATTGAAGCCTTTCAAGCTTTAGGGTTTTTTTTTTTTTTTTTTTTTTTTTTTTTCAATTTTCCTATAATTATTTTTAACATTTATTTTTTTAATATTTACACTTCTCCAACCTTTCTCTCTCTCTTACCATTTCATCTCCCCACTACTTTTTCAATCTTTCTTCTTCCCTTACCTTTTCATCTCCCCACTACCCTCTACATTAATATCACTCTTCCTCTTTCCCTTCATCTTCCTTTATTTTTGTCTCTTCTTATTCACACCCTCTTACTATAAATTTGTCACTATCTCTTCTACTCTATGCATAATTTTCCCTCACAAAAAAAAAAAAAAAAAAAAAATGGTTCCCTCTCCCTCCCTCTCTCTCTCTCTCTCTCTCTCTCTCTAAATTTTTTGGTGAATTTTTTTATTTTTCTTGCATCTCTACTTTAGGTTGATAATTTTTTATATTCTTTAAAACTCTATTCTGAGTTAATGCAATTTAGTTTTGTTTTTTAAATTGTTGTTGTTGTTGTTTTTATTTTTTTATTTATTTTTATTTTATTCTCCTTGATTGTTAAATGTTATCCTATTGCATTCTAAAGAATTAAATATAGCATATAAAAATATAATATTATTCTATTACATAGCATGATTTGGATAATTTGGTATTTATTTTGTTACATAGCATGATTTTTTATAGTGCTCAATTTAGATGTTAAACTGTGAGACTTTACTAATTTTTGTTTATTTTCTAATCCTTTGTGGTGGATAAAGTACTCTTAATAGTTGTATTAGAAGTACTCTATAATGCCATTTATTTAAAGAAAAGTAAAGGTTAGCCAAACGAAAATAATGAGATAGGTGAAAATTTTGAACTTTTGCAATTTTATTTTAATTTTTATTATTTTATAACAATGAATGTATAGAAATTTTATTCTTAGATTTTGCTAATAATTGTTTATTTGATAATATGTTTTGGGTGGCCGAAATTATAATTTCTACAAAGAAAATAACCTTAATAGATTATCAAAAACAAAATTTTATCCTAATATTGGTTCAATTAATCATTGTTAAGTTTTATTAATTTTTTTTAGTTTACATTTTTTTGGTGTTTTGGATTGTTCCTATATTACATTATGATTGTTCCTGTAATAAATAAAAATATAATTACAAAATATATTACTCATTATTAGATTAGTTTAAATTGTAAAAAATAATAATAAAACCACCATAAAAATAATTATCACGCGCAACGCGCGGGTTTGCGGCTAGTAATCATTTAAAATTAAAACATATCTTAATATCACAAATAATTAATCATAAGTCATAACATGTGAAAGAAAATAAACCAAAAGAACTAATAAGTTTATATATCTAGGGTTTGAAGGGTAGTTGAATAGTCATTTAGTTAAACGGGATGGACAGGTTAAGTGGGTGCAATGGGTGGGACACAAACCTGACACATTATTAAACCGGTAAGTTGTGTCAACCTAAATATGATACAATCCCGATAAGACTCAACTCATAACTGTTAATTTCATGTTGTGTCGTGTCGTATTAAGTTCATGCATTGTGTTGAATTTTGCCACTCGTAATCTACACAGGCCAAAACAACTGAATTCCTAATTTTAAGTTGGAACTTAAAATCACAATTTTAGTAATGTTTGTGTGTAGCATAATTTTTTCATTTAATTATTGGGGAATGTCTATTACACACAATTACACAAACTTTGAAATCTTGACTTGAAGTAAACTCAAGATTTTTTTTTTCTATTAATTTCATGCTCCTGTTAATGAGAGAGAGAATTAAATCACCAAATGCTGCTTCAAGTAAACAACTTCAATCAAGATAATAAAATAGATCAGGGGCTATGTAAGAATAAGGAACTCGGCATACGTAGAGCTTCAAAAACAACAGTATAGTTGCAAAACGCATCAAATTTACAAGTCAATAGAAAAGTTCAGACATTCGGGCAGTAGGAAATTAAATGATTCATATAAAAGAAAATAGAGAAGGTGAAGGCAGAGGCAAGATAAAGTTGGAGATTCACTTTGACAAAATATTCCAAATGAAGTGCAGCATAAAAGGCTGCACAAGACTTAATCAACAGAAAATATGCTAATTGAACTCATAACATCTTCATCCACATAAATTTGGTAAAAAGAAATTATATGCCCAATAAAAACTTGCAACCTGGCACCTGAAATTTAAAAATAGTTTCATGCCAACACACACAAATCTTCATAGGCTTTGAACATATGCGGGTCCTTTCCTAGAGAAGAATGAATATATAACTGGAAGCTTAAAGTTCTTTTAAATTATCAAGCTGCCACAATTTGTTTTCGTGGTATTGAATTCCAATTTCAAGCACAAATGCACACATCCAGTACACATGGGTGATTTCAGCCAATTTCCTCATTTATCATGGTTCAGTACAATGTTTATTCAGGGGAGTTGGGGGAACACCTATGATATCAATTCAGTAGTAGGTTCATGTACATCAATCTATGAATACTGTGTAGCATCCATCACCGCGAAAACTTCAAACTACATTTCAACATAAAAATCTAACAGAACTAAAAAATCAGATCCATTTCCCAGTTCTGTTCCTAAAGCAGTGCAAAAACTACTCAGCCACTGTGCTCTCGTTTTGGTTACTACTTTGAAATGGAGAGGAGCATCCCTATCCTTGGAAATGCGATTTTGATAATTGATTGTGGTTAATCATTGGCCGTTTGGGTTCTGGACGGAGATGTCCAAGGACAATTCAGCTGATGTGGTGCTACTCCAATCCGAAATAGATTCCCTAGGCTCAAGCAGAGAAGCACTAAAGGTATATTCAAGAACAGGATAGTTATATTGATCACTACCAGGATCCACATCCTTTCTCGCAGCATCTGCGCTCTCTTGCAGCTCCAGTGCCTTTTCAAGGATTACCTCCACTTCACCCATCGTGGGACGATCTTTACCCTCAAATCGCACACAAGAATTGGCAATGTCCATGTATATCTTGAAACACTCTGGGGCTATCTTCCCCATCAGATACGGATCAATTATCTGACTGAAGGTCCCTTCTTGTACGCATATTTGGGGCCAGAAAGCTCGATCAATCTGATCCCTCTCCGATTCACGTTCCGCTGCTTTTCTTCCACAGAGTACTTGCAACAATACCACACCAAAAGAGTAGACATCAGATTTATCGGTCAGCACCTTGTTGAGGAGATAATCGGGATCCAGCTATCCTAAAGTACCCACCACCTCCTCACTCTATCCTAAGTAAATCCTTTGACAAACTCAGAGGAACCATCTTGAAATCCCCGAAATCGATCAACTTGGCCTCCAATTTCTCGTCCAACAAAATGTTGCTAATCTTCACGTTACGATGGATGATACTAAGATAGTGTAATGCGCGTGCCACTCCAATGCAACTCTGGAGTCTTTGTTTCTGATAGGCCACAAACTGAATTGACCCCTTATGATAGAAATTAATTAATTAATTAGCCAAGTTATTAATTAATCAATTTATCATGCAAACGCGTGGTAGCACAAACAAATCACCAATAAACTAATTATGCAGCGGAAAATAAATAATACGGTGATTTGTTTACGAATGGGGAAAACCTAACGGCAAAAACCCCACGGGGTGATTTTCAGGTCACCACTCCTGAAACTCCACTATTATCACAACAAGCGGTTACAAGTAATGAAATCCCAAGTACCTTACCAACCTACAATTGAACCCTTACCCCAATACCTAATTGGACTTGTTCTGTAGTGACAGTTCTCCCTTTTGATGCATGGCTCCCAAGTACGTGACTAACCAATTTGATGCGCGGATCTCAGTACGCGGCTTACTCCTTTGCACGAATCCAAGTACGTGACTAATTCCACAGCAACCCTTTGATTGTTGTAGTTGATTTGCAGCAGTTTCACATAGAAACACCAATAAGATCTTCAATGTTGGTGCAAGAGACTTTGCTTGGTTACAGAACCCAAAGGCGTACAAGAAACGCAGCAAGAACTCTTTCTTCTGTAGGAGGAGGGTAGGGTTTCAAAAAAAAAAATCTTATGAAGCTCTCTAGGGTTAGGATTTTCTTTTTCCACCTCCTTTAAATAGGAGTTTAATGGGCTCTCCTATTCCAAATAGGTTTACACAAACCTTGGGCTTTCCTAGTCCAATAAGGATTATACAAACCCATAAACAAATAGCCTTTTAGAGTAAAAACGTTGCTGGCTATAATTTGAAAACCCGTAAGCTTGATCGATCGAGACATCTGTCGAGCTTTAATGAATCTCGACAGATAGAGCTTTTGTTGAGGAGGTATCGAGACCTGCAGATTGCACTTTTCTTGAGCAGTTCTTAAGTAATCTTCATGTTAACCACTTGTAATGATCATCTTGAACCTACTTAGATTTACCCAAACACAAGTAAAGTGCATTTTGTCAAAGGATATGCCAATTACATAAAAATATGTCTCTAACAATCTCCCCATTTGGCAATCCGTGACAAAACCACAAGAGTACATTGAATGTCCTAGAATAAATTTTACTCAAGATTACAGAATAAATAACCCTAGTCTAAATGATTTGAACCTTGGAAGTTGCTGCAAGAAGAAGGTTTGGAATCTTGACTTGGCTTTAACTTGTCTTTCCTAAAAGGCACTAAACAAAACACATCAAGGTACCATGTGGAAAATAATGACAAGTTAAATAAACAAGACACATGTGTATAAAGAGAGAAAAGAAACAACACATGTGAGATAAAGAATGAAACACATACATCATCATCAAATATAGAAACAACACATGATGTATGTAAATGGTTACAAAACCAAAAGATACACAACACAAAAAATTATATCAATATCAATGTGTATCAAACTAATTCTCCCCCTAAGTTAGTTACATCAAAAAGTTTCTTCACTTTAACATGAAGTTCACCCCCTAAATCTATTACTCCCCCTGAGGAAAGACATTCAATTCTCAAATTTCTCCCCCTTTTTGACACGATTGTCAAAGGGCATAAAAAGTCAAAAGACTTGAAAGGAGACAGACAGAAAACTGACATAAAGGGAACGGGGAAAACAAGGAACCATAGACCTACAAGAAAAAGAGAAACAAGATGCTATGGACACAAAGGAAAAAAGAAAGATGCAAAACATGTGAAAAACAATGCATGCAAGAGAATCTCGATCGATCGAGAGATGTCGAGATACTATTGAGCAAAAAGGCTTCGACAAATGCAGCTGTCGAGAAGGTGTCGAGGAACAATTCATCAGACAAGATTAAAGAAGCTTGATCGATCCACCAGGTGTCGAGAAGCTATCGAGCGGTCAGAAACTTTCTCGATCGATCCACTAGGTGTCGAGGTGCTAGCGAGATTGCGATAAGAAAAAGCTAAGGAAGCTCGATAGATAGCCAGCTATCGAGGAGGTATCGAGGAGGTGTCAAGCCAGCTTTTTAAAACAGTTTTTCGAGGAGAGAAAAACACAGATATGAATGCAATCAAGCATGCAACTCAGCCAAAGATCCAAACATATTGAGCTCTCAAAATCATCTCTCAACAATAATTTTAAGCACATGGATCCTAAAAACACACGCACACACTGAACAAGTCTAACCGATTTTATATTTCAAAAACAAGTTATGACAGTTTAGTAAGCATACATTAACACATGTAAAACCTTGTGATGGCCAAATCACAATGTACCTGCACATGTATCAAGAGTAGCAAAGACTATTGTGTGTTGTGTGTGAAAAATATCGCAAGATTGCAAATGTGTCAAATCACACACAATCACAACTGTGTGATTTGGCCATCACACACAATCACAACTGTTTGATGGGGATTATCACCTTCGAGGTACATCCTATAACTCCCACATCTCCTAGAAAACATGCTTGCAATCATATTTAAAAGCATTTTTGATTTTTTTGCTTTTGATTTTTCTTTGGATATTTTTCTATTAAGCATATCATGCATGGGCATATAAGATAGAGAAAAGAAATACCCAATGATATATGACATTCCAATTTTGCTATGCCTAAGCACACAAATGTCATTGACACTGCACTTTTGCTATGCTAAAGCATACAGGTGTCATTATGATTGGTGGGCAACAGTGATGAGATGGTTATTTATGCCTTTCTCTTAGGATTTTCTAATCCTTCCGATCAAAAAGAGTGATACGAGTGTTAAGTGCAAGAGACAACTTAATCTTACTCATCACAAACACGAGCCACAAAGCTCACTTGCTTAGTTGTGCATAGAGATGCTCATCTAAGCTACAAAAGATACAAAGTTTAGAAAACTTTGTTTCAATGGCCATCCAAGGTACACAAGTACCAATGTACACAAAACACACATTGTTTTTGTATTTTTCTGATTTTTTTCCTTTTTATTTTTATTTTGAAAAAAAAAAAAAAAAAAAAAAAAAAAAAACTAAACAACCAAACAAAAATAGACAAACAACATGAAAGCAGAAAGAAAGATGCATATGCATGAAGGCATGTTAGAAAGATGCAGATGCATGAAAGCATGATTCCAAAAACAGATAAGAAATCAACCAAAGAGAGTCCTACTTTAGATAGAAAGAATTAAAGTAGAGGACAAACAAAAAAGACAATTAAGTCTTAGGCTCCTTTCTCACCTACAGAACACGAGTCTTTGGCAGTGAAGTTGAAAAGACACGTGTCTTAGTATGTCTACTAAAGGACATAGAAGAATTAAAATTATCTTGAAATTGAGTTAAAAAACTCAAAACTTTTAATAACTCTCCAAACAAAGGTGTAAGTTCTTGAGAGGAAACCTGTTACCGTTTGGACAATTGCTTATGAGGATACAACCTAAAGCAATTAGGACGAATGTGTCCAGAAGCACCACAATGGTGACAAACATGAGCAGTTTTAAAACTACTATGCTTCCCAGAAGAAGGTCTAACCTTAGAGATTGACAGAGACCTCAACTTAGGACAATTTGGCCTAATATGACTAACAATGTGACAATGATGACAAATGGGGACAAAAACAGATTTTTCATTCAACCTAGTTGGAGTTTTAGACATAGGTTTAGAAACTTCAGCGTTAACATCAGATTGTTTACCTTCGTCTATCCTAGCAACATTAGCCTTCAACTCTTCATTATTCCTTTTAAATTGAGGAATATAAAAATCTTTTTCTTTTGAGTTAGGCTCAACAACAAGTTTGGCACTAGTTAATATTTCAACTTCAGTTTTAAAATCAACTAATTGCTCTTCCAAACTCTTAATTCTGTCCACCTGAGATGAAATTTGATTTTTAAAATTCTCATTCAAATTATTAGCTTCATTCAATTTTGCAATCAAATCATCTTTTTCAAGTTTGACCTTTTTAAATTTAGCTTTTAATTTTGTAGAACATTCAAGAGATTTCATACAAAAATTATAAAGCTTGCAATAGGCATCTTGAATATCATCATCATCATTCAACATAGGATCATGCAAATCAAAACAATCAAGAGTTTCCATGACAACAGGGGTCAATGGATCACATAGCAAAGATTAAAACCTAATCAGAGTGTGCCTGCTCTGATACCACTTGATAGGCCACAAACTGAATTGACCCCTTGTGATAGAAATTGATTAATTAATTAGCCAAGTTATTAATTAATCAATTTATCATGCAAACGCGTGGTAGCACAAACAAATCACCAATAAACTAATTATGCAGCGGAAAATAAATAACACGGTAATTTGTTTACGAATGGGGAAAACCTAAAGGCAAAAACCTCACCGGGTGATTTTCAGGTCACCACTTCCGAAACTCCACTATTATCACAACAAGCGGTTACAAGTAAAGGAATCTCAAGTACCTTACCAACCTATAGTTGAACTCTTACCCCAATACTCAATTAGACTCGTTCTGTAGTGACAGTTCCCCCTTTTGATGCACGGCTCCCAAGTACGTGACTAACCAATTTGATGCGCGGATCCTAGTACGCGGCTTACCCCTTTGCACGAATCCCAGTACGTGACTAACTCCATAGCAACCCTTTGATTGTTGTAGTTGATTTGCAGCAGGTTCACATAGAAACACCAATAAGATCTTCAATGTTGGTGCAAGAGAGTTTGCTTGGTTACAGAACCCAAAGGCGTACAAGAAACGCAGCAAGAACTCTTTCTTCTGTAGAAGGAAGGTAGGGTTTCAAAAAGAAAACCTTATGAAGCTCTCTAGGGTTAGGTTTTTCTTTTTCCACCTCCTTTAAATAGGAGTTTAATGGGCTCTCCTATTCCAAATAGGTTTACACAAATCTTGGGCTTTCCTAGTCCAATAAGGATTATACAAACCCATAAACAAATAGTCTTTTAGAGTAAAAACGCTGCTGGCTATAATTTGAAAACTTGTAAGCTCGATCGATCGAGACATTTGTCGAGCTTTAATGAATCTCGACAGATAGAGCTTCTGTCGAGGAGGTATCGAGACCTGCAGATTGCACTTTTCTTAAGCAGTTCTTGAGTAATCTTCATGTCTTCAATTTAACTACTTGTAATGATCATCTTGAACCTACTTAGATTTACCCAAACACAAGTAAAGTGCGTTTTGTCAAAGGATATGCCAATTACATAAAAATATGTCCCTAACAGTTTCCACGAGAGGGGTTCATGGTGGTTAGTGCCGTAGAAGGGGTCGCCCAGGTTTCCATTGACTATGAATTCAAAGACAAGAAACCCCTTGTCATCATCCTCGACACAATATCCGATGAGACGGACGACATTAGGGTGGCGTAGCTAGCAAAGCAACACCACCTCCTTCATTAACCCATCCAAACCCGACCATGAGTTGATATTCATAGTCCTTATTGCAACGCTTATGGTACGGTTATCAATAAGCCCCTTGTATACCTTCCCATAACCATAAGCCCCCTCAAAAATTATTAAATTACCGTCCAAGTTACTGGTAGCTGTCTTGATCTCAGGGAGTGAAAATCGACGGCATGGAAGAACTGAATAAGATTCCTCTGATCTTCTCTTCCAGGACTTCCTTAATAACTTTGATTTAGATTTTGAAATACCTTTCATACCAACAAGCTTGAAATGATGCAATAGGGGAGTAGATTGTGGCTGCTTGCCTAGCGATCATGGATAAGATCCCCCTCCAAAAGTGGACAAACTAACAAGTGGAGGAGAACAACAAAGTATAGATAACTCTCGATTAATAATTGAGCATAAAAAGCTGTCTTTTACGCTATCCTAAAACGCCGCATCGGCAAAATAATTTAAGGTCAAGCTTGTTATTGTCCTTCCCGACAATGGATAATAATTTATTTTAGAAAAATTTTAACACTACTTTTATGAAAAATAGAAAAAATTGTCAAAACATTAATTATTTTTTTATTATTTTATAAAAATTTTCTTTAAATAGATTGTTAACCATTGCCCTAAGGATGTCTATTAGTATTTCTCAATAATTTAAACTTGTACTATCCCTCTTTTCTAAGAGCATTTCTAGTGGTCTTTTCAAAATATTATACTATTTAGAGGGTGAATAATTCCTTTTACCTTTTAGGACTTTTTTAAATATATTTTTCAATAGATTCTCTATCTTTTATTTGTCCCATTTAAATATTATTTCTTCAATTTTTTTAACCTTTCTTTGTTTGTTTTTTCAATCTTCATTCATTTATTTTTAATGACTATATTTTTTCGAATACCTAACAACCATATTTTTAAAATCTCCCAATGATAATAATTTTTCCTAATGATATTTTTTTAACAAATCTCATGAAGCACTTGTGGTAACGATATAGTAAGTTACAGGTCATCTAATTTTAACTAATAATCATTCTAAAATAAAATTTAACTAAAAATGATACATTTACAATATTTTTTACAATAGTTTCACAGTAAATTCTACAATGTGATAAGTTATTGCTGGTTTTAATTTAAACTCACTAGTTACCACTAAAATTATATTTTTACTCACTAATAATAACCAGTAACAACTTACCACTTAAAATTTATTGTAAAAATATTGTAATAGCATTTCTTAATTTAATTTCTTATTCTTAATTTTATTTTTTCCCTTATTTTTGTATTTTTTATTTTATTTTTTTCATCCATACGATTTCTTGTTTGTTTGTTTCTTTTTTCCCCTCTTTTTTCTCCTCCACACATGTACCCTTACTCTTTTCGTTTTTCTCTCCTTTCCTCTTTTTTCCCCTACCACTTCATCCAAACTCCAGAACATACCAGAGCTCTCTCTCTCTCTCTCTCTCTCCTACCACTTTGTCCAAACTAGAGAGAATACCAGAGCTCTCTCTTTCTTTCTCTGTCTCACAAACAAAGATTGCCGGTAGATAACTCGTCCTCTCGACCACCACTTGTTCTCCCCCACAGCGGCTCAAATAGGTAAGATTTGCTTCTTCTTCTTCTTCTTCTTCTTTTTTTTTTTTTTTTTTTTTTTTGGTTCTGATTTGATTAGTTTTAAGATTGTGATTTGAGTTTGTATTTTGATTATGATTGAGTTTAGAAATCTTTGAGAGAGAAAAGATCTGGAATGGTTTAGTTGTAACCATTGTGATTGTTGAGTAAAAATTGAATATTTTAATGGGTGTGTTGAATTTTTTGTTCCCATTAATTCTTTTGCTAATGAACAGTTGGCCATCAAACCAAGAGAGCTACTGTTTATTAGCAAAATGAACAATTTTTTGCTAATGAACAATGAATTAGAGAGACTGTTGGAGCAAGCTTTTGTAAGTTTACTCTCCAAATTTTGGATTTAAAGGGCTTGTTGGAGATTCTTTTAAAACAAGATAAGGATAGGTAGGTAGCTTTGCTATATACCACTATGCCACAATGAAATATAGAGAACTCTCAATGAACTAAATTCCAGTGGATGGGCCTCAAACTAAGATACACAATATAAATTTAAATAAATATATTTATAGCAATTAACATACAATAATAATAATAATAATAATAATAATAATAATAATAATAATAATAATAATAATATATTTTTTTGGTTTAATATCATAATTTTTCTTTCTTTCATCTATTTTTGTGCACTGAATATATGTAGTAAAGTTGAGTTCAAAATGAATGAGAATGTATAAAAATCAAGAAAAAAATAATGTTTCAATTTAAATTTAAAAAAGAATAAGAGATGAGGAGGAAAATAGAGTGCTTTTGATTAAATTTCAAAATAGTTGGAGTTTTAGACATAGGTTTAGAAACTTCAGCGTTAACATCAGATTGTTTACCTTCGTCTATCCTAGCAACATTAGCCTTCAACTCTTCATTATTCCTTTTAAATTGAGGAATATAAAAATCTTTTTCTTTTGAGTTAGGCTCAACAACAAGTTTGGCACTAGTTAATATTTCAACTTCAGTTTTAAAATCAACTAATTGCTCTTCCAAACTCTTAATTCTGTCCACCTGAGATGAAATTTGATTTTTAAAATTCTCATTCAAATTATTAGCTTCATTCAATTTTGCAATCAAATCATCTTTTTCAAGTTTGACCTTTTTAAATTTAGCTTTTAATTTTGTAGAACATTCAAGAGATTTCATACAAAAATTATAAAGCTTGCAATAGGCATCTTGAATATCATCATCATCATTCAACATAGGATCATGCAAATCAAAACAATCAAGAGTTTCCATGACAACAGGGGTCAATGGATCACATAGCAAAGATTAAAACCTAATCAGAGTGTGCCTGCTCTGATACCACTTGATAGGCCACAAACTGAATTGACCCCTTGTGATAGAAATTGATTAATTAATTAGCCAAGTTATTAATTAATCAATTTATCATGCAAACGCGTGGTAGCACAAACAAATCACCAATAAACTAATTATGCAGCGGAAAATAAATAACACGGTAATTTGTTTACGAATGGGGAAAACCTAAAGGCAAAAACCTCACCGGGTGATTTTCAGGTCACCACTTCCGAAACTCCACTATTATCACAACAAGCGGTTACAAGTAAAGGAATCTCAAGTACCTTACCAACCTATAGTTGAACTCTTACCCCAATACTCAATTAGACTCGTTCTGTAGTGACAGTTCCCCCTTTTGATGCACGGCTCCCAAGTACGTGACTAACCAATTTGATGCGCGGATCCTAGTACGCGGCTTACCCCTTTGCACGAATCCCAGTACGTGACTAACTCCATAGCAACCCTTTGATTGTTGTAGTTGATTTGCAGCAGGTTCACATAGAAACACCAATAAGATCTTCAATGTTGGTGCAAGAGAGTTTGCTTGGTTACAGAACCCAAAGGCGTACAAGAAACGCAGCAAGAACTCTTTCTTCTGTAGAAGGAAGGTAGGGTTTCAAAAAGAAAACCTTATGAAGCTCTCTAGGGTTAGGTTTTTCTTTTTCCACCTCCTTTAAATAGGAGTTTAATGGGCTCTCCTATTCCAAATAGGTTTACACAAATCTTGGGCTTTCCTAGTCCAATAAGGATTATACAAACCCATAAACAAATAGTCTTTTAGAGTAAAAACGCTGCTGGCTATAATTTGAAAACTTGTAAGCTCGATCGATCGAGACATTTGTCGAGCTTTAATGAATCTCGACAGATAGAGCTTCTGTCGAGGAGGTATCGAGACCTGCAGATTGCACTTTTCTTAAGCAGTTCTTGAGTAATCTTCATGTCTTCAATTTAACTACTTGTAATGATCATCTTGAACCTACTTAGATTTACCCAAACACAAGTAAAGTGCGTTTTGTCAAAGGATATGCCAATTACATAAAAATATGTCCCTAACAGTTTCCACGAGAGGGGTTCATGGTGGTTAGTGCCGTAGAAGGGGTCGCCCAGGTTTCCATTGACTATGAATTCAAAGACAAGAAACCCCTTGTCATCATCCTCGACACAATATCCGATGAGACGGACGACATTAGGGTGGCGTAGCTAGCAAAGCAACACCACCTCCTTCATTAACCCATCCAAACCCGACCATGAGTTGATATTCATAGTCCTTATTGCAACGCTTATGGTACGGTTATCAATAAGCCCCTTGTATACCTTCCCATAACCATAAGCCCCCTCAAAAATTATTAAATTACCGTCCAAGTTACTGGTAGCTGTCTTGATCTCAGGGAGTGAAAATCGACGGCATGGAAGAACTGAATAAGATTCCTCTGATCTTCTCTTCCAGGACTTCCTTAATAACTTTGATTTAGATTTTGAAATACCTTTCATACCAACAAGCTTGAAATGATGCAATAGGGGAGTAGATTGTGGCTGCTTGCCTAGCGATCATGGATAAGATCCCCCTCCAAAAGTGGACAAACTAACAAGTGGAGGAGAACAACAAAGTATAGATAACTCTCGATTAATAATTGAGCATAAAAAGCTGTCTTTTACGCTATCCTAAAACGCCGCATCGGCAAAATAATTTAAGGTCAAGCTTGTTATTGTCCTTCCCGACAATGGATAATAATTTATTTTAGAAAAATTTTAACACTACTTTTATGAAAAATAGAAAAAATTGTCAAAACATTAATTATTTTTTTATTATTTTATAAAAATTTTCTTTAAATAGATTGTTAACCATTGCCCTAAGGATGTCTATTAGTATTTCTCAATAATTTAAACTTGTACTATCCCTCTTTTCTAAGAGCATTTCTAGTGGTCTTTTCAAAATATTATACTATTTAGAGGGTGAATAATTCCTTTTACCTTTTAGGACTTTTTTAAATATATTTTTCAATAGATTCTCTATCTTTTATTTGTCCCATTTAAATATTATTTCTTCAATTTTTTTAACCTTTCTTTGTTTGTTTTTTCAATCTTCATTCATTTATTTTTAATGACTATATTTTTTCGAATACCTAACAACCATATTTTTAAAATCTCCCAATGATAATAATTTTTCCTAATGATATTTTTTTAACAAATCTCATGAAGCACTTGTGGTAACGATATAGTAAGTTACAGGTCATCTAATTTTAACTAATAATCATTCTAAAATAAAATTTAACTAAAAATGATACATTTACAATATTTTTTACAATAGTTTCACAGTAAATTCTACAATGTGATAAGTTATTGCTGGTTTTAATTTAAACTCACTAGTTACCACTAAAATTATATTTTTACTCACTAATAATAACCAGTAACAACTTACCACTTAAAATTTATTGTAAAAATATTGTAATAGCATTTCTTAATTTAATTTCTTATTCTTAATTTTATTTTTTCCCTTATTTTTGTATTTTTTATTTTATTTTTTTCATCCATACGATTTCTTGTTTGTTTGTTTCTTTTTTCCCCTCTTTTTTCTCCTCCACACATGTACCCTTACTCTTTTCGTTTTTCTCTCCTTTCCTCTTTTTTCCCCTACCACTTCATCCAAACTCCAATATTATTGAATCAAAAGTTTCCAATGGTCGACTCAAGTTGGTGGAGGAATTAAAGCTATTTCGAGAGCATGAGCAAACTTTTGGAACTCAACTTGCACTAGAAACAGCCAAGACATCTCAGCCGAGTAAGATATTGTTTACTTTAGCTAATAATAATATGAAATTATGTTTTGAAGAGTATTTTCTCTGTATATTGATTGTATATTTGTTTTGTGTAGTATATGGAACTTAGATGAGTGGTGGAAGTTGTTTGGGTCTTGCGCTCCAAACTTACAAATGTTTGCAATTCATTTGGATCCTTAGCCAAATAGCTGCCTCTTTAGGATGTGAGCAGAATTGGAGTGTTTTTTAATAAGTACATACCAAAAGGAAAAATAGATTGGAGCATCAACAACTTAATGATCTTTTGTATCTTCATTATAACTACCGGTTGAAAGATAGGTATATAGATCTTGTTCAATTATTCAAATACTACTCTTACTTTCTTTTATTGTAATACTTGGTTGGTTCGAATTATTCAAATGTTCATTTTACGAAACAGCGTCAAAAGTAAGAAGTTCAATTTTGATCCTATTGATTATGCAAGTATCGATAAAACAGAATTTTGGGTAGTGGAAGAAGAGGAACCTCCATTTCTTGATTATGTGGAGTTAGAGAATACATTATACAAAGAAGGAGCTTATCCAATTGAAGAAAGGTCTTCTAGCTATGCACAAGGAGGTTAGTTTATAAGAAATTTTGTGAATTCTTTGCCTAGTTGCATATTTTAATTAGACTATTATTAGAAATGATTATTAGAATCGTACTTTTATTTATTGTTCTTCATTGGTTTTGGAATTTGTATAGATATGAACAATGACATGATTGAGGATGATGACATTGATTTGGGATCATTTGGTGTTAAGATGATACTCTTGGATTTAAAGGTAGAAATCATCCTAATGAAGATGAAGATGAAGATGA
>JARYZH020002370.1:0-16300 GCA_030021035.2 Notholithocarpus densiflorus | reverse complement strand
TTATTTTTCTAAGTGTTAAACAGAACCTTAGCTATGCCTGGTTCCTCGGATCATCTGCTTTGGGAAAATTAACACCCTATGACAACTATCTAAGTATCAAACAGAACCTAGGTCATGCTTGGCTCCTCGGACCACATACCTTGGGAAAATTGATATCTTTCAATAATTTTTCTAAGTGTTAAACAGAACCTTAGCTATGCCTGGTTCCTCAGACCATCTGCTTAGGGAAATTTAACAAACTATGACAACTATCTAAGTATCAAATAGAACCTTAACTATGTCTGGTTCCTCGGACCATATACTTTGGGTACATTAACATATTCTCTCAAATTGCCGAGTGTCAGGGCAAAGCCTTGGTTATTGCAGACTATGTGAAATACACGTTTAAGGTAAATTAGTATCCTTTATTAAATACTTTAGAGTCAAGTGTCTCAAATTGGTTGCTCATAAGCATCACTCAAGGCATTGACAGGCATACCTGCATACGTCTAAAAGTTGACTATCCCTTTGACCTTATGAACTTGTCGATGTGTAAGGCACAAAGTGATTTTAAACCTATGTACGCGTTGCAATACTATGGATGTTCTTAAAATTAAAATTATGCTTTGCTGAGGTGGTTAAATTAGTAAAATTCACCCGCTTCTGGTGCTGGTCATGTGAAGTGGGACCATTCCTCTATTACTTAAGTTGATTGATGAGAGAAGTGTTACCTCATTATTACCTTTATTGAATTTTTGCTAAAATAGAAATTATATCAACTTCAGAATGTAAACTGCAGGAAGGAAGAAAATATCCGTAACTTTCATTAATAAAAGCCTTGAAATAAGGCAGATCAAGTACAAAAGGATGAGTTGATTATAAACTAAAGGATGGCAGCCTATTTTTTCATCTTGATTACAAGTTTTTCTTTTACATCCTTGGGAGGTTGGGCATCTGCCGCTTAGATAGACATTTGGGCCTTATCCTTGGGATCCTCTTTTGGAGGTATGGAAAGAGTTGCCAACACCAATTCCATACTTTGTGAAGTTTCTTTCTCTTTTGAGAGATCCTTTAGAGCAATTGGAGGTAGGTCAGCGCCTTGGATTGTTCCTTTGTTAGCACCCCCTGCTTTTGTAGTGTCCTCGGCCTGCTTTGCCCCTTTGGAAGGGGTATTGGCCGCAGGAGGAGCTTCGGATAGGCTGCCTTGGATTTCGCCGATCTCCAAAGACACTAAGTCGGCCTTGGAGCCCGAAGAGCTCGAAGGGCGTATAGCTGGGGGGTAGTAGACACTTTCTGCTTTCCTAAGTATGGAAGAAGCCTCAACCCCAGCTTGGTTGAAGGCTTCATCCCATACCAAGGCACAGTAAGTCCTACATACCGTAGGAACCTCGGCCCTAAGGGTGTCCTCGGTCTCAACCACCCTAACATCATACCCATACTGCTCAGCTTCATCCTTTGCCTTCTCTGCCTCATCCCTGGCCTTCTCGGCTAGAGCCTTGGCCTTCTCAACCTTCTCCAGTTTCTTTTTTAGTGCGGCGATCTTGGTCTTGGAGAAGGCCAGCTGATCCTCGACAGTGCGTAGTAGCAGCCTTTGGCTCTCGGCTTGCTTCTCGACGTTTTCGAGAGCGGCTGCTGCGTACTTCCTTTCTTTCTCCTCCTCCTACAACTTTTTCTTGAGCTCTTTATTGCTCTTCTCGACCACGTTGAAAGCATCCACTGTGGCGACACGCCTCCCTTCCTCCTCCTTCATCTGTCGGTGGTAGTAGTTGGTCATCTTTTCTGCTCGGAAGAAGGCTTGAATAGCCTGCCAAAGAAAAAGAAAGATAATAATAAAAAAAAACAACAAGTAAAGTAACTAGAGAAAGGGAAAAGAAAGGAGAAAAAGAAGCCAAGTAGGGTCGTACCATAGCCAAATATCTCTTGAGGCTAAGGAAGACATCATGCCTCCTCATGGACCGCAGCTCGACCATATCTCCTGGGAGCAGAAGAGCTTGCTCCACAACGTTGGCCACATAGCCGGCCTTCCCGCCTTGGAAATCCCTAATAGAAGCATCGTCTAATAAGGGGGCCCCATCCAGCATTGGGACAGGAAGCCAGGCTGAGGTCTCGGCTGGAGGCTCGCTCCTCCTCTCAGTACCCCTCTGCCCTACCTTGGCCTGTTTGGCCATTCTATGGGCCTCGTCCTCTTGAGAGGAATGGGTTTTTCCAGCCTCTATCGCCTCCTTGCCCTTAGACTTCCTTTTCCTTTTAAGATCAGCAGGTCCGAGTTGGGGGGGCAGGGTCGTTGGGGGAGCAGGAGGCTTCGTCTGGGCTGCTTTCCGGGGTGCGTCCCTTCCCAGTTGGGACTCTATCAAATCCAACAGACTAGACTTGGGTTTGCGCTGGATTCCCATCTCGTCGATTAGTGGAGAGAATGGAGGGCCGGGCTCAAGGACCGAAGTTTCTGAGGATAGGGCTTGGTTGAAAACTTCAAATTCGTCCTTGAAATCTGCTACTTCTACCACTTTTTCTTCTTCTATGTTGGTGGGACGAGACGAAGTGGTAGCTCCGATTGTTTGTTGTGTTGACGAGGCCTCTACTTTTGGTATGCCTTCAAAGATGGGAGTTGCGACTTGCACGCCTTTTGATTTTGGACCAGGGAGGAAGAAACCTGGGGCAGTTACACTTATTCGGTGAAGGCGGGGGTCTCTGGCCTTTATGACACACTTAGGAGCTTGGAAGCTCGACAAGATTGGAGTGTATCCGAGGATCAAGTTCGTAACTGGCCGTCCGAGTTCACAAACACCTCGGCCTTAAGGATTTTGTCTAGGCTATCCTTGTTGACCAGGTTGAAGTTCGGTCTGGCAGCGTGTCTATCTGCAAAATCATTAAGGAAACGAAAAGCTATAAGGGTCAGAAATAGTATGAAAGAAAAAGAAACGTAGAGGATATAGCTTTGAATAGTTATCCTAAGTCTAAAACCCCACCTGACTACCCCTCTCTCGTTGGGTAGGGGAGACCATCGGTCCAATTCCCCGACACAATAAAAAAGTCTTCCTTCAGACCTTTGTTGGATTCAGGCAGGCACTAAATGAGCCTGACTTCAGGGTACTTAGACTTCAGGTAATACCCTTGCCCCTTTAGGTGGTGGAGATTGTAGACCCAATTAACGTCGTGGTGGGTAAGTCCTAACCCCATACTTTCATTAAGGGCATCTACAGAACCTAGGATCCTAAACATATTCGGGGCACACTGAGTAGGGGCTAGCCTATGGGCCCTAAGGTAATCCCTAGTAACGGTGCCCATGGGGATTCTCATCCCAGGGAGAGAGCAGAGAGAGGGAAAATTCCCACTCGATTCCCAGCAAAGCCCTCAGCCGTAGGATTCGCATCACGCCGTAGAACGTGGGGGACAGAGAGCCGCAAGAATTTAATGAGGAGCGTGTCTCGTAAGCCAAAGCGATAGGAACGTGCCTTGGGCAATTAAAAAGGTGAATTTGTGAGCAGAGGTGGGACGAGATAAGCACAGAGCAAGCGTAGTGACGTCGAAATCCTCCTTTCTTCCTGAAGAGGTAGAAAGAAGTATTTCGAGAGGCTATTGTAGGGATATTGAGCACGGGAGTCAAATATTGGGCACGGGAGTCTATTGTTTGTTTATATTTCAGGCCCGTGGCCCAACCCAAGGACGAGGGGCTGTCCGAGGAAGAGAAATCTGTA
Organism: Notholithocarpus densiflorus; assembly: GCA_030021035.2. Classification (NCBI taxonomy): domain Eukaryota; kingdom Viridiplantae; phylum Streptophyta; class Magnoliopsida; order Fagales; family Fagaceae; genus Notholithocarpus; species Notholithocarpus densiflorus. Next base: position 12,626 of record JARYZH020002370.1, on the reverse strand, counting down.
TTTAAGAAAGACTGTGTTAGTGAATAGAACTTAGCTTTGATCATAATGGCTCTGGAGAGTGGGCCGAGGATAAATGCGTCCTCGGCTGACTAACGCCGAGGTCCAAAGAGGTTGTCCGTCGCTCATGGTGGTGTTCCAAGAAGTCTCGTTGGTGTTGGTAAGCATTGTGGAGATGTTGGACAGGGAAGTGTCCTGAAATATCTAAGGAGAAAGCTGCTACCTCCGCATTAAATGCATTATAGCTAATTCCCTGGCCGCATTAATGTGGAGGTGATACCTGAGTAGTGTATTTCAGCCTTACAGCTACTACAAGAAGACTTGCAGAAGGGGCTGATGGGACAAGTATCAAGACCGACCCTCTAGCATGCACGTGGAAGGTAGGGATTAGAGGGTGAGGGAGGATAAAAGGAGGAGGGGAGAGGCATTCAGAAAGGGAGAAAAAAAAAAACCTGTAATTGAACTTAAGGATAATACATGAGAACAGACCTCCTCGGATCTGGCCGAGGACGATTTGCTTCAACACAAACCCATTCCTTTTCATTCTTTTATCATCTAAACCTATTCTAAGGTTTGTTTGATTAACTAAAGCCTAGTTTTCCAACCCATCCTCTACAAATTCATTGTTTTGGGCGAGAAGTTCAAAAAAGGTCCTTACACTCCACATATGAAAAATCATCATAGAAATGTGACTGCATTTTGCACGAAATGTATTTAATATGCAAATAACGTGGTTAGTATTTCATGATTTTAGCATGGTAATGGTAGTATTAGTATATAAAAAAAAAAATTCAATTGAAGCTAAAGTTGTTATAAAAACAAGTATCAAATTGATAGTTTTTTATAAGTACCACTATTGAGATATTGGAAGAAACTAAAAATCAATCAATATATATATAAAAGCAAAGACCTTATGCGGAGTGCATGAGGTCCTGCCATGTGGCGCTTTGTATGAGTACTTTTTCGTTTAGCCTTTCACCTCCCATCTTCTTATCAATGATTAGTTTAAGCCATAAATGCAGAAAATTAAAAGATTTGGTTCTACTCCCTTTTCCAACTTCTTGAACTCTTCCACTTTTAATTTCATTAATTTAAAAAATGAAAGATTTTCTCCATTCAATGTTAGTTTTCATGTTCTTTTAAATATTCCAGTATCACAAAATATCAAAAGGCCAAAAGAAAAGTAGGACTGGAGAGATAGAGAGACAAAGAGTGAGATTAGTATCAAAATGAGTATGAAATTGGCTTTGGTTTCAGGTGCATATGATCTAAACTTCTTAACAACACTGTCAAAGCTTGATACAATGCTTTAACAACATATGGGGTTTCTAAAAGGTATGTGTTTTTTGTCTTTATTAATATTTTTGGAAAGTGTTTAATCTTTGTAAGTGATTAAGGTACTCAGATGTAAGTAAAATTAAACGTAAGATATGAAATAGTATAAGCTTATATTTTTCTGTTCAATTATTGTTTTATTTTTAATCTCTTGGCATGTATATCTAGTTTTGCGAATTAGAAATTATAAACCTTAAATCTTAGATGTTTAGCCTTCAAAAGTTCATGTGTTTTCTTTAAAAAAAATAAATACTTCTAAAAAAAAAGAAAAGGAAATAATAAAAAATTTATATTGGAAACGTCAAATGTAAGAACTAAATATACATGTACACTTAATCAAACAAAAAAGGGCACATATAGTGGCATTTTTAGAGTCTAATTAATTATGGTTACTTATGGATATATTGTGTTACAAATTTTTTTTTCATTCATTATTTTAGTGACGTATAATACATAATCGAAATTAATTTTCCAAACATTATAACACATATGAGTATTATAAAATAACTAATAGCGAACACGCGCATTGCGCGGGACATCCACTAGTTCTTTATAAAAGTCCTTATTGATATTTTTCTACTAGAAAAATAATATGTCTCTCTAACCCACCAATAGTGGGCAAAACGAGCATAGGTTGTTCAATTGCCAGTGCCTTCAATCATAAGCTTTTTTGGTTTTCTGTTGGAGTATTATCTGATGTTGATGAAATCAAGTTAATTAAACATTTATTTACACTAACACAAAAATTTATGTGTACAGTGAAATTATGCTTCTTGTATATGAACTCCTAAACTTATTTTCAGGGGAACTGCGTGCTATGCTAGGAAAAATGATGTAGTGCCTAAAAAATGTGAAACATGTAACCCTCTTGTTTAGATTGATGAGGTTGACAAGGTAAATATATGACTTGGTTTTTACTTGTTTGTTAGCACATGAATGGTGTATTATGATAACAATCAAATTCCTTTTGTTTTTTCTTTAAAAAAATTTGTTAGCAACAGTATACTCCCTCTCTCTCTAAATAATGTAATGGTTTTAATTTTCAAATATGCTGTTTTTTATGGCAGTTGGGAAGGGGGCATGCTGGTGATTTGGCAAGTGCAATGTTGGAGCTTCTTGATCTGAGCAATATGTTAGTTTCCTATACCACAATCTTAATGTTCCAATCGACCTATCAAAGGTTAGTTATGTTGATGTGCAGACATTTGAGGTTGTATTTCTGCAAGAATTTTCTTATAATTAGGTTTTCTATGTTATAATACTAGATTGGTACTATCATTCTTAATTGGACTTGAATGCAAGAGTTTATGGTGGTAGTATTATCAAAGTGTCCAAATTTGTTATTCTCTACCTTATTGTGAAATGAAGAGTGTGGGACAATAGGCCCTCGTGAAGGGGAGGCCACTACTTCAAATTCTCCTTCCCTCTTTCATTGGGACCATTTTGGAGAAAAGCACACATGAAGTGTGTGGAATCAAACCTAAAAGTTGAAAATAATGGAGCAGGAACTGGATGTTTGTGCAAATTAAAAATAATAATAATAATAATAATAATAATGGAGCATGCCCAGAATGTGCTAAATGAGTACCACTATTGAGATATTGGAAAAAACTAATAATTCTTTATAAAAGTCTTTCCACAAAATGCGTTAATTTGTTCTTGTATAAGAATTAGAACATAATTTGAAAAGATTAGAATTAGAAAATATTAGAGTTCAATACCTTTTAGTAATCATACTCCAAAAAAAGAAAAAAGAAAAAAAAAAAAAAAAAGCCCTTTTTGTATTAGTTAGTGATAGGTTTAAATTATAGATTGTAACCTCTTATTTTGATCTATTTTCAATTAATTACTTTAAGTTTTTTTGTCATTTCAATTCTGTAATTTCCATTAATCATTTGTCCAATATCCATGTCATTAACTTCCACCAAAACGACATCATTTAGAAAGTGAAAATTACTAAAACTAACTAAAAGATTTGATGAATCTAGATGAAAATACTAAATTGAAAACCTTAAATTACTAAAAGAGACTCTTTTTGAATTCCTGAATGATAAATTGATAATATAAATAGAAGATTTTTTCATTCGAATTAAAGTGCAAGAAGAAATGTGATTTGGTACTCTCTGTTCTGAGCAAAACTCAAATTCTAGCATGTTAAAATGGATTTTCATACAGTCTAAAGCTTTTTGTTCATTCAAACTGACCTCAAAATGGACTTGAACATGTTACACATGAACAAAAATCAATGATATAATGACATTGAAAACCAATCATACAAAGATGAACAGGAATTTCCATGCTTGACATGAAAGTAATACATTTTGTTTATGTCATGCCACCACGCATGTGGATCGATTGCATAAAAAGAATTGAGTGACATGATTAATTATGGCCTTCCATTTATATGATTCAATATTCATCATGAAAGAATCATTAATTGTCATCAATCAAAGACCAAGAGTAGTCTACTACAAGAGACTCTTTTTGAATTCCTACCATGACTAAAGATTTGAAGAGTAAGGAAAAGTCCCTAACAAGATCTTTTTAAGACTTTGTGGTGTATTAGAATGACCAATTATAATTGGAGCCCATTAAGATTTAATGCATGAACCTTCAAGATGTGTGTGTGAGAGAATTATCTAGATTTTCTTGGAGAAAAAACCCTACTCGTGTTTCATGAATGGCCCATATTTAAGGATAATCAATAGAGAATAGAGAAATTACTACGTGATTAACTTCTAAATTTCATTGACCCTACAAAAATATCATCTTTGGTTTACCTTAAAATATTTATAGGGGAAAACCCATGTGAGTTTTCATGTAATTAATAACTTGAATAATTCAAAATGCCACAACGACAATCCAATTGCACATCCAATAGATGAATGAGATTGAGAGATTAGGGGGGCCATGTTGGGTCATATTTCCACCAAAAAATTGAAAGAGAATGTCGGTCATTGCAAGTCCAATTCAAAGACCATCGTAGCCATCACTGTCAAAGTATCTAAGCTTGTGATTGCTTTAATTAAGAGAATGATATTTTTTTTTTTTTTTGAGAATGTAAGAGAATGATGATTTGATGACGTGCAATTAGTACTCAAAAGAGGATAATTTTATTTCTCTATTTTATTTTCCTTTCCAATGAAATGAATGCAAAGTGTGAAATGAGAGTAGCAGTGTGTAACTTTTTTTTCTTCTTTACTTTCTCTATTTTATTTCTTTTCTCAATGAATGCAATGTGGCGCCTAACTACCATTATCCACTATAGCAGCTTTAGAGCCAACCCATGCATGCACCAAATCCCACGTGAGACTTTTGACTAAGTAACATGATCCACATCATAATAGAAAAAGAACAATCCGGTCAAAATCTTGTACTATAATATATGTATTTCTCTTTATTATCATTTGAGAATTTTTTAAAAAGGGTAATTTATAATTTTAGGCTTTTTGAAATTAGGGATGAATTCAATTTTGAGCCTATAAATTTAAAATGTTTGAACTTGTTTCTTGAAATTTAAAAAAGGTAACAATTTTCCTGGAATTTTTCAATTTTGGTCCCTTAAATTTAGGTTTCGTTTGATTTTAATTAATCTCTTGAATATGTTATTGATTCAATTTAGTTTTAAAAAAAGAGGTGCCTTAGCGTCCATTAGTCATATAATACTAATAACAACATGTTCATTTTTAAAATGTTGTGGACCAAATCAATTTACCAAGCATGATACGAATGAGTTTATGAATATTCAGTCCATTTTTGATCTCATTCAGTTTACTTCAATCTATTCCGGTCCATTTTGGGGGTATTTTTGTCCACTTCGGTTCATTTCAATTCATCTTGTGAGTTTTAAATAGAGACAATTTCATGAGTTTCTTTATCTATGATATGATGTGATGAATCTTGTAAAAAAAAAAAAAAAATTGTCTTGTCTAGAATGAAGAGGATTCTTTTTCAATTCATTATCAGTTTTTGTTTTTGCTTTTTGTTTTTTTGTTTTTTTTTTTTTTTTTTACTTACCACATGATGAAGTATAATTCAATAGTTACAATGGAGTTAGGATATTTGAAGATGCCTTAATTGAAACACCAAGAAGTATTAGTTTAGAAATAAGATTATTGTCAATGTAATCAAAATTTATTATTTTAATAAATTATAAATAAACAAATAATTGTGTCTTTTTTCTAAAATATTAAAAGTTAATAGTACTAAAAAAAAAAAAATGTATTATCAATTGTATTACAAAAAGCTTGTAAGAAGATTGGGTAACTATGTAATCATAATGGGCTTAATTAAGAGAATGAAAAATAAGTAAATGATTGGAACAAAATTATCATTTGCTTACCACCAAGAGTGGATGGTCTAGTGATCATGGGCTCACTCCTAAGGGTTTGGGAGGTAGAGGTCTCAAGTTCGAATCCCGCAATGGGAAGCGTTTGGAAAATTAGTCCATATTTTTGCAAGCTCGGGCCTAATAAGTAGAGTGTCACTATGGTCACACCCAGGTGGAAGATGCCAACTCAAGTCGCCCCCTTCTACCCATTTTTTGTTCATAAAAAAATTATTATCTGTTTGAGGAAATGGATGGGAATGGTTGCTTGCCTAACGATCGCACATATAACAAAATCATCCAAGGGTTATTACAACAGGTCTTGACAGTTTGTGATTTCAATGGTTATTGATGTCTATATCTATATTTACAAATTTGATTTTTTTTTTTTTTTTTTCGGCTAAATGAAAAAAAAAAAAAAAGTCTCTAGTGTGGACTTATTGACCCCACGCCACGTGACGGTAATGGGTAATACTACATATATTACTGGGGCCTTGTTGGGGCTATTGCTCAAACCACTCACCAAGTAAATCAATTCGAGGACTCCTACCATCAAGCTACACCCCATGGTGGTCATTTACAAATTTGATTTATGTTGATGGAAATTGGGTATTGGTTATTTGCATTCACATACTTAAGGAGATCTTGGCATGTCAAGCTTTCTGATGCTAAATATCACATTTGTTTAATTTGATCAGGCTGCATTGCTCTTTGAATCTATTAGGGGATGAAAAGAGATCATGGCATGTCAGGCTTTCTAATGCTAAATATCATATTTGTTGTGATCGGGCTGCATTGCTCTTTGAATCTATTAGGAGATGAAAGTTCTTCACTAGCTACTAATGTAGAAGAGGTTAGTGACTGCTAAACAAGTTTTAAAATGTGAAACCTAATTTTCTAGTGCACAGGTTTGATTAATTTTCCATGAATTTTGTTTTGCAGAAGAAACTTGAAAGGCTTGCGTTTTCTGTTAAGTGTCAGGACTCGCTACATTGTATGTTGGAACTAAAACTGAAATTTGTATTCCACACTCTTGTTTCCATTAATTCTGTTTTTTTATTTTTTTTAAATGGCTGAAAGAAAGATGGCTTGTGCAAGGTTGTATTATGGAGGAAGTTGATTCAGATTTAAGATAACATTTTTTTTTTTGGGGTAAAGGATTGGAAATAACAGTTACATCCCACATGAATAAGCACATAAGCTGCACTAAATCTATTGGAAACAACTAGACCGGATCTTAACTGGAGTTATAGTAGAAAAAAATTACAAAAATTTTAAAGCCCTAGCCTTGGAATATTTTAATTTTATTCCTAATTTTATTTACAAGTTTAGGCCAGAATGGTTGCCTAATGAGTTGAAGGTCACACGTAAAGATGCAAGAAGCTAGATCTAAGAGAGCAAGCATGGATCTAAAGATGAACATGAATCTAAGCATGGAACATCCAAACATAGCATCACAAGATAAGGGATCTAAGAAAAGGAAAACACAAAAGCATGTAAAAAGGCCAAAGAAGCATAAAAACGCAAATAAGACTCTAAGCCAAACTCTTTATCGAAATTGGGTGTTTGGATGTGAACCTTGTCCAAAAAAAACAAGATCCACACCCTACACAATACACAAAACATAGCATCAAGGCATAAACAATTTATTAAGGCTAAAAAGCACTCAAGCATAGCATGTAATCAAACATCAAACAAGTTGCAATGAAATTATCTTAAATAAAGACAAGCAAAAGGTGGATTTGAATATGATTAAAAGACCTTGGAAACTATTTGAATGCTTCCAAATAACTTTCCAAAAGGGTTGAGGGGCCTCTCCATAATTTTTGAAAAGTTGAAAGGCTTTATAGCAATTTTAGAAAGATTTAGGGTCAAAATGAAATTTTGGAAATTTTTGGGTCAAAATGAAATTTTGGGGAAAATTGGGGTCAAAATATGAATATAGGAAAGTTCCAGGTCAAAATGAAATTTTGGGAAAAATCTAGGGTCAAAAAATGAATATGGGAAAGTTTTGGGTCAAAATGAAAATATGACAAAGTAGATGACATAGCATGTAAATATGAGAAAATGATGTGCCACAAAGCAAATATGAGAAAGTACGGATTTAAATGCAATATAGAAAATATGATGGCCTTTTATTAACATGCATGGCCCCTTTTTAATTAAAAGTGGGCTGAAAGTAAAAAAAGAAGTGAGATGGATTTTATTTCAAAATGGTGGGCTGAACCTAATTTCCTTTAAAAAGGATGGGCTAGCCTAAATATTAAAGAAGGGCTCGAGGGGCTAGGCTTAAAAGGTAGATTTCGAACCTAGGCTAAGCTCTAGGAGCTGAAGGGCTCGGGCTTAAGGCTGCTGAACTAACGCCCAAAGGGTTTGGGCTCCAAATTGGCATGTGAGATGGCCCTAGGGCCACTCACGGGCTAAAGCGTGGAAGCTATGGGGTAGAGAAAATGCCCAAACCATGGGATTGAAGCCGAGAGGTGTGTGCTGGCAGGCCTACCAAGTGAAAGACAAAATCTGTAATGTGGGGTAGATCCAATGGCAATACAATTCCAAAATGCAATTCCAGCTCCTTAATTTAAAATTGGACCTTAAATTAAAATTGGACACTTTCCATAAAATTTTAAGACAATTTAACAAATTCATCAAGAGATATATATTGTGGGAGGAATGAATATTTTCCCAATCAGGTATCGTTCGCTTTGGGAATGGACCGAGGAGCCGATGCCATCCTCATGAATTTGTTCAATCTCACATCGGAAAGAAACGCCTCCTACCCTTGCCTTATAAGCACTTGGCTTAAAGAAGGGTGTACCATAGTGTGTGTGATCATTGGACCACTTAAAATAAATGTGGAATTTTCAGATCCAATTAAAAATAGTGACAAGCATTTCTTGACAAATCTAACTAATTTCCTAAATAACATGGTAGTTTTGGGCACAAGATTAATTTTTGTCTAAACATGGATTTATCAGAGCAGTCTTGAAAACTCTAGTAACTCATCAAATATGATCTTTAATATTCTTCAAGGAAAAATAATGGTCAGTTTAAGAAATAAAGTACATTTTTTATAGTAAACTCTAAATGATAATTCAAACCTGGTTTTTGCCCTTAAATGTTTAGAATGAAGGGAATTTTGCAATCTTTATTAGCAATTCTCTTATAATGATCAATGACATTATTAAGTGGGGCAAAATATAATTTTTTTGAACTTGAAAAAAAGAAAAAGAAATATATGAATTGAGTGAAACTCAAAAAGAAAAAAAAATGCAACAATTCATAATCAAATGAGTCATGAATCGTCCATCAAAATTTGAAATGTTTATGCAGTAAGAGTAGAGGTTGATCGACTAAGAATTCAAATTTCTTATTGGAGTCCCCTATAGGAAACGTACCGAGCGTTAAATCTATACATAAAGAAAGTCGTGTGCGATGAAAGATGCAAGCAAGACTTGGCGAGGGAATTTTGATTTTCTATTGTTTTCTATAGAGTGTTTGAAATTTTCTCAAGAATGGTGAAACTCAGGAAGGAGGAGATAGGTATCGAAGGTGAAACAAGAAATGTAGTGGCGGCTCTAGAATTTTTTTTTTTTTTTTTTTAGAGGGGTCATTGGATCAATAAGAAATATAAACTATATAAAATCTAAAACAAAAGAGAACTTGAATATAACATCACCAAAAAAAAAAAAAAGTATTCATGTACATGAAGTTTTACGATTGCCTTTTAGGAGATTTCATATTTTGAAATCGTTGCATGATAACTTTATTATCAATCCTATTAGACATCTTTTTCAATGTACACAGCCACACAATCATTCATCCTATTGATCTCCCATTCGTTATTACAAATTTGTCTATAGTACTAGCAAAAGAATAAAAGATAAACTATAAAGTTCATTTAACATATTTTTTTCCTAATACAATGAACACACTAATTATTGTTACTAAAATTAAATCTTAAAAATCATCTAGTGTTTTTAAATAAACCGTATTAATTAATATTGCTTAGAATAACTTAATTTATTAATTTATATCTTTTACTATTTGCAATTCTTTTATTGAATTCACAAGACATTTTTGAGCAATTATTTTGTATATTTTTACAATTCTTTAATTTAATTTATTAATTTATGTCCCACGGCCCCACTGAGTAAGTGACTAAATTGTTTAATTGTTTCATACTTTCATTGTTCTTTTAGTGTTAATGCTCCCCCTGACAGATCCACTCAAAAATTTTATATCAAAACACTTAGACAATCAAACAATAAACACAAGCATAGGAACCGATGGTCACAAACTCAAAAGTGAAAAAGACAAAAACTCAAAACTCAAAAGCTTTTTATCAAAACACTATAACCAGTTAATTACACAAGTACACACACGGTAAAAGAGTGAGAGAAAGAGAGATGAAATTAAAATACCAAATTAAATGAGAATTGAGATCGCTTGAGAGATCAAGCGACAGCGGCGGTGGATCAAGGACACACCAGCATTAGGCGATGCAACCTTACTAAGTTAGATCAGGCGATGCAGCGGCAAATCATGGGTGATGTAGAGACTAGGTTGGTTTGGCTTTCTTTTATGATTTTTTTAATTTGATTGATTATGGGCTTTTTTTCTTTTTTCTTTTTTGTTTCCTGAAGATTTAAGACCAACAAATTTTATGTTAGACTTGTATAAAAGCTAAATTCAGCTGGGCTTAAGGTTAGGGTGTGCAAATTTTTATTGTAGGAGCAGTTTTTTTTAAAAAAAAATATTATATATAAAAGTTTTCTTTTTTCCAGGTCACGGGGTTCATTTGAACCCCTTGCCATCAACGTAGCGCCACCCTTAAAGAAATGGGTTTTTGAACCAAGAACTGGGAAACACGGACGTACCAATTTGGTCAGCACTTCAGCATAAAACTCGTTGGGACGCGCTGTGCGGACTGGACACGGTTGTAGGCGCGTCCCTTGAAGATTTTTTTTTCCCGACACAGTTCGACTAGTTCCGGGTTTGAGTCTCAAGCAATCCATTCGAATATCTAAATTATATGTACGTAAATCTGATTTAAAAAAAAAAATTTTTAATGAATGAAATGTGTTAAAAAAAATTAAGTTCTTAAAATTAGGACCTATATATACTTTTATTCTTTTTAAAAAAAACATTAGGTGGCCATTGCCCCCAAGTCCATTAATGGATCCATCCATGCTTGATGCTACTACAAACAAACGTTGTTAGCCAAATCGTGGGTGATGCAGAGACTAAGTTGGATTTTTAAGTCTTTGAGATCTTTCGGTTTGGAGAGTGAAGTGGGGGAGGAGTACGTTTTGCTCTCTTAGGTTCGGTTTGGCTTTCTTTTATGATTTTTTTAATTTGATTAATTATGGGCTTTCTTTTCTTTTTTCTTTTTTGTTTCCTGAAGATTTAAGACCAACAAATTTTATGTTGGGCTTGTATAGAAGCTAAATTCAGCTGGGCTTAAGGTTAGGGTGTGCAAATTTTTATTGTAGGGGTAGATTTTAAAAAATATATATATTATATATAAAAGACCCCCTGCCTTCAACATATCGCCACCCTTAAAGAAATGGGTTTTTGAACCAAGAACTGGGAAGCATGGACGCACCAATTTGGTCAGCACTTCAGCATAAAACTCGTTGGGACGCACTGTGCGGACTGGACACGGTTGTAGGCGCGTCCCCTGAAGATTTTTTTTTTCCTGACATGGTTCGACTAGTTCCGAGTTCGAGTCTCAGGCAATCCATTCGAATATCTAAATTATATGTATGTAAATCTGATTTTTTTTTTTAAAAAAAAAAAAAATTAACGAATGAAATGAGTTAAAAAAAATTAAGTTCTTAAAATTAGTACCTATATATACTTTTATTCTTTTTTTAAAAAAAAACATTAGGGGGCCATTGCCCTCAAGTCCATTAATGGATCCATCCATGCTTGATGCTGCTACAAACAAACGTTAGTAGCCAGTTTTTAACGAATTCTCTCTCCACCCTCCACTATTTTTGTGGGCCCCATTTTTCTAAATTTTGCTCCTCTTTCAAGCTATTCTCATTGAAAAATACACTCGCTTACCTCCTCTTTATAATTCACTCTCACTCAAAAAAGCTTAGATCAATGTAATTGAGGCAGGTTGACATGGGTTGCAGTGGGCAAGTTGTTGATTGCATTTATTTTATCATAAATCCTCTTCCCTTCTATTTTCTCTCTCTCACTCTCTCTTGTTTTTCCAATTTCTGAATTTTGATTTCTTATTTGTTTTTTGTAGAATGTTTGAAATTTTCTTGAGATTGGTGAAACCTAGGAAGGAGGAGATAGGTATGGAAGGTGAAACAAGAAATGGGGTTCTGAACCAAGAATTGAGAAGCATAGGTACGCCATTTTGGTCAGCGCACCCATGTCAGGCTTGTTTGGACACGCGTCCCCTAACGAATTTTTTTTTCGATGCCGTCCGACTAGTTCCGGGTTCGAGTCTTGGGAAATTGATTCGAATATCTAAATTATATGTATGTAAATCCCTAACAGACTTAAAGTAGATCACACTAGCTTGAATATCATTTGTAAGAGAGTTGAGTAACCAAGCCAAAACCATGCTATTACACTTACACCATGCTATATAACTAGGATCAGATTCAAACTGAGGTTTTGGAATTGATCCATCAATGAAACCAAGCTTAGATTTTGCATCCAAAGACACTAGTATAGACCTACTCCAAGTATTATAATTTTCTTCAGTCAATGGTTGAGTCACGAGAGTCATACCAGGACTATCACTGTTAGGAAGAAAGTATGGGCTTGAAGAAATCTCCCAAACCTGAAGTTGAGGATGAGTAGGTGCTGCTATTGAAGTTGAGGCAGATTGAGTGCTCATGGTGATCAATCAAGTTTGAAGAATAAAAGAAATTCAATCAAATCTTGAAGAATCCTGGAGAAGGTTGAAACTGAATTGACTGAGAAATCAAGGAAGATTTCG
>JARYZH020002369.1:0-16321 GCA_030021035.2 Notholithocarpus densiflorus | reverse complement strand
ATACCCGCACCCGCACCCGAGTCTCGAAACGCACCCGTGCTTCATAGGACAAATTTAACATTCAATATATTGGGAATAAGATTGTTTTGCTTCTTAAAAGATCATCATGTTTTCTCACAGACCCCGCAAATGTAGAAGCTTTGTGCATTGAGTACGAGCTTTTTTTTATTTATTATATGATCATCCTGGATTAATTAGCACTTATTAAGAATTTTGATGTTAATGTGCAGTATTGCAACTGTAGAAATTTCGGTTAGGCTTTAGTCTACATTACCAAAAATCTTAAAGATCAACATGACAACAATAACCCAAAGTATAATTTGTTGATACTTCCAGTGGATTCGGGTCTAATTCAAGGCAGTGCGACATTGTGTGGTTGGACTTGGACGTTTACGAACTGTTGGAGGTGTCCATGCCAGGCTTAGCCACCTGTTGAATCAATCCCTGTTTCCACGTTCAATTTCCTTGATTAATTCACATGATTGCATACTGCATTCTACGTTGGATATGTGTTCTTATCCCCCAGTTTAGATCAAAGCACTCATTCAATTTCTTATGCTGTACATTTAATTTATTATGTAATTGCATCTGGCATGATTGACTATCATTTGGTAGTGAAATCCTCATTTGTTGAGATACCATATTTGGCATGTCTCCCTTCTTTTGTTTATAAACCTTATGATATCCACAAAAGTGAAGCCAAAGTTTGCAATCGGCGTGGCAGTTTGCTTATATGCCTACTATTTACCACCATAACCTGATGTGATTATGGGAATTAGCATTTTTTCTTCTTCTTCAAATGCATGTGTGTACTGAAAAAACAGTTGTCATTGTTGACACGTCACATTTGGCTTGAATTAATGCCACTAAATCAAGTAGTTTCAATTAAATTTCGTGAACTATATCAGTGCGTGTTTAGTTCTCTTCTACTGGGCTTTGGAATTCAGTATGCAGTCAGACTTTGTCAACCAACAATCTGTTTCTACTTCTACTTGGAATATGAGTCCAATGTGCTGACTTTGCAAGGTTATATAAATATAATCTTATGCCTTGATTTGAGGGTGCGGTAAATTAGAGAATTTGTGCACAAATTATTTGTGTAGAAGCCCAGTTGGTTTTGTGCCACAATTGGGGTATGTTTGGTAGATTATAATAAGTACTGTAATATAATAGTTATTCCTATGGTTTAGCAATTTGGTAGTTTGGTTATGTTTCCATTTCTTATGAATAATTATTCTTTAAAATGAGGAATAATTATTTCTCTTTAAGATGGTTGTAATAGTTATTCCTTAGTATGTGTAATAATTTCTAAAATTAATATATTTCTAAATAAACAAACTTTCTATACACACATAACAACTATGAAAATAAAAGATTATAAAAAATAACTAATCTCTCTCTCTCTCAAAATTTAAAAATATTATGTTTTAGGAAATATAAGTTTTATTCTAATGTTACAAATCACAATCAAACTTATGAATAGGTTTAGTTATTTCATTACAACACATTTTATTCTCAATAAAGATTATCATTCTTGTTGTAATCCAAATTTAGTGTTACCAAATGTACCTTTACAACTCTCTTGTGTATGTGGCAAATAGAGAGCTAGTGTGTGTCACAACAATTAGTATTTGTAGTGCTGCGGTTTTTGTGTTTGGTGCAAATTTATGTGATAGCTCTCTCTTTGGTTTGTGCTATGCAGTAATTTGTATTTGGCCTTTGGTTCTTTGTTTTAGGTTAGAGATAAATCTCTTTGAGGGTGTTTTGCAAGGTGCAACCCCTAATCATTGTATTTGTGAGAGAGAGCTATTTGGATGTATTTGGGATTTGGGTTTGTGAGGGTGCCGAACCACGTAATTCTTTGGTGTTCTTGTGTCTATTTTTCTTTTGGGTTGATTTTATCCATTCTTTTTTTTTTTTTTTGGAGATCTTCCTCGAGCCCAAAATATTCACAATTGATCTTGGTTTTTTGAGTTTCTGCTATCTTACAACAGTCATCATTAATATGCTTTTAACAAAGATGGGAAACATGCATTGCACAGGTTTTCAGTGGCAATAAAGCCCCAATCAGATTTTTACATGCTGTCTTGTATGGATGGATATGCTTCTTACAATAATGGGCAAACGTAGTTGTTTGTATGTGTGATTGTATCATGTATATGTAGACATGCAACACCTTTGAGCATATTGTTTAATAATGTCGAATTAATGTGTGTATCTTCTAGAACAAGGGCTGACAAAACTACAGCTGTTTCAGATGAGGAGGATCAGATTATAGTTGCAGCACATGCAATTCATGGAAACAAATGGGCAGCAATCGCAAGGCTTTTACCAGGAAGAACAGATAATGCTATTAAGAACCACTGGAATTCTACTCTAAAGCGTCAGCGGATGGGGGTTGGCAAGATTAAGTCAGAATCTTGCAATATGGTTGAAGATAGCTTAGACAAAACCAAGGCATCATCTGAAGAAACCCTATCATGTGGGGATGTCAATTCATTCAAATCCTTGGAAGGAAGAGACATGAGCTCTCTAGAAGATATGAATGATCAGAACGAAGACAAGGTGCCAATTGAGGGTCATTTTTGTCATGAAGTTATAGACCAATCTACTCTTTTTCGACCTGTGGCACGTGTTAGTGCTTTTAGTGTATGCAACCCTTTCGATGGCCTTGAGCCTGCATCATCTTTCCCAAGGCCAGTTCCAATGCAAGGGCCTCTGGTTCAAGCTTCAAAACCAGATGTTGATATTTGTAAATTGTTTGAAGGGGTTTGTGGTGAGCGGTTGGTGCCTCATAATTGTGGCCATGGTTGTTGTGGGACTCAAAATGATAGAAATCCTCAAAGTTCTCTTTTGGGGCCAGAATTTGTTGAATTCTCAGAGCCTCCATCCTTTCCAAGTTTGGAATTGGCTGCAATAGCCACAGATATAAGTAAAGTTGCTTGGCTTAAGAGTGGGTTGGAGAACAGCAGTGTCAGAGCAATGGATGATGCAGCTGGCAGAATAAAATCTCATGGATCTCAAGTGCTAATGAGGCATCTTGAAGAGAGTAGGGTGAATGGCCATTTTTGTTTTGATGAGGGAAACAACAGGTTGACAGGCACGAAGACCAATGTGTTATTAACTTAGACACCATTTTCTTACTGCAGTTTGAAGTTTAGGGGATGTAGTTGAGTTCAATTATTGTATCTCTATGTTAAGTGGATTTGCAAGGTTAAAGACAGGAGGATCTAGAAGATCTGTAAACTCTAGAAAAACTCATGCGTTTTGACTGTGTTGTGTGATTAGATATTCTTTCTCACTGGAGACATTAGTGACATTGGAAGCCATGGATTATAGAATGAGAAGAAATTAGTTAGAGCCTGTAGTCATCTAATTAGCTTGGGCACCTGTATCTCTTTCCTAAATAACTGGTGCAGGGGTGGCAGTCAGTTTCTTGCTGTCTTACGGGAGAGAGACCAACTTCATCTAATACAAAGTAATATGTATTTTTTTATGGTTTCATTAGTTGAGCTAATACAAAAGTAAGTATTTCTCTGTGGTTTCATTAATTGATGCAATATTCGAAAGTCTGACTTATAAATGAGACCTGTAATTTTCATATGCCAATTGTTTACAATAAGAAGGCGTGGCAATGTCTGTATAGTGTGTACTAGTGGGCTGTAGTAGTGTAGTGTGTGCTCAGTTGTATTGAACTTGTGGCAACTATTTTCAATTGAACAAAACTTGTCCCAAGTATCTGCAGTACCAATCCTGTAGAATGTAATTTTTCTTTGCATCAATTTTTAATATTTCAAAGTTCCTAGTAAGATTTACATCCGAACAATAATTTCTTTTTATATTTAGCTTTATTTTATTTTATTATTATTATAGATTTTCTTCATTTTTGTATCTGACTGATTGCTCCCAAGCGTTGAGAGCCTGAACAAAGAGGGGAAACCAACAACAGTATCTTTTGAAAATCTACAATACTTGTCCCACTTTTATATATTTACCTTTTGTATGAGATATGAAAAACCTTGAGACAAGTAGACTGTCCTTTAATGCTTAAACTGTTTGTTGTTGTATAAACTCTTATATATATAATTAAATAAGGGAAATATTAACAAACACTGCAAAAAGTTGTTAATGAACACCTTACAGTACCCGTTAACACATTTTGGCACGTTGTCTAGTACCAATAATTTAGCTTATAGCATTCAAGTCTTAAGATCACATTTACTGCCACATAAATTTGGAAGTTGGTTTTTTAGTAAAATTATACTTTAGCATTTTCCTAAAAATAAAAAAAGTCATATTAAAAAGTAAGAATAATGATTTTTTTTTTTTTTAAATCTATATTGTAAAACACTAATTAAATATTATTTTAAGTGAAAATAAAAAGGTCCATTTGAAACTATCGCCTTAGGCCTTCAAATCTGTTGAGCCGGTTTTGGAGTGAGTTGGATCTAATATTGCTTTACAGATTATTTTCAATTTCCCTTGATCTGGCTACATCCATTGGGATCCAACTTTCAAGCCTGATTTGCTCTCCTACTTAGAACGTGGCTTCAAAAGTTGCGGTTAATCGTTATCTCTAGTTGATGTGTGTTGATTTCCTTGTTTCGAAAGACAACCTAGTCCATATGAGGTTTAGGACTATGGTAGAGAACATTGCTATCTCTAACTTCTACTCCATATCTTCTAGTGGAAAACCTTTGAACTAAATTAGATTTAGTGCAGTTTGGGTAACACTGTCGACTTGCAACCAATCAATTCTCGTACACAAATTATTGTCGTACCATAATTCTTTGGCCACTTCTTATTTTTGGATTAATGGATGGATGTTTCCCTTCTATCTCAGTGTCAGAAACTAGCATCGACTTTTTGGCCCATAATAGCTGTCTTGTTTTTGGTTGGAAGAATATCTTAAACTACTTTCACATGTGCATATTAAGGCGTTCATGCAAATTTAAATTCCAGATTTTCCTCCAAATTTTATCGTCCATGTCAAGTTGAATGATTAGAGGCAATTTGAAAGGATAAGATCCCTTTTCATTAAATCCTTCAATTCCCTCCTATTTTTATTGTGTGATGCTACAACTATAAACTATTTTACAAAAATTTTACAAATTGTTGTTGTGACTAATTATTATTAGTTCTTATCTAGTCTCACCTCACTACTAATATTAAATTTTCACTTCACAATAATTATTTATCATATCAACAATTTGTAAAAAATGTCGTAAAATAGTTTTTTTTTTTTTTTTTTTTTTTTTTGAGAAGGCCGTAAAATAGTTTGTTGCTCTTATATTTTCCATTTTTATTTAAATATATAGCATTTAAAAATCCAATAAATGTCACATGTTGCACATCGTACTCAATTGAGAGGTAACATATCCTAATTTTTTTTTTTATTGCTTTGCCTGTTTTGTCATCAAACAGCTCTTGTAATACTCGAAACAATGTGTATCAATTGAGCCACTAGGAATCAGCTTCCTTGGGAGCTGTTGCCCTTATGGCCTGTTTGAAAGTTAAAAAAAGGAGAGGGAGTAGAGTAGAGGGAGGGAGAGTAATTCAATTACCTTATTTGGAAATTTTTTAAGGAATGAGGGAGAGGAGTTTGGAGGGGTTTCAACCACCTCTAACCCCTCATTTTTAATTCTCCCAAATTGGAGAGATTTGGAGGGAGAGTAGAGTAGATAAATTATTAACTAGATAAATTTCTCAATTTACCATTTTTAAATTAATAATAGACCAATGTTGCAAGTCCATTTTCAAATAGGGGTAAATTTGTCTATTTTAATCATTTCCTCTCCTCTTCATCCTAATTTTTAAAACATTTAAACAAGGGGAAGGGCTAATTACTCCCTTCCCCCTTACTAATTTTAAAAACATCCAAACAAGGTGGAGGGGAACCATTCCCCTCTACTCTCCTCTCCACTACTCTCTTCCCCTCTACTCCCCTTTATTCTCCTCCCTCTCTAAACTTCCAAACAGGCCATTAGGGTCGGTTTAAAGAATAGGATCCAAGGTATCCATGGATCCTCTCATATGTCAATGCAAGATCCATCTCTCACCAAAAGGCAAGCTCCCTTATCTAGGGTTGGATTGGTGTTGAGGATGCTCTTCCAAATACTAAAACTTTTGACCTTTTTGCAAATTTGAAACCCTTGTGCATACATTATCAGTGTACAACAAATGCGTTATTTTAGGCTCTACTTGTGCAATTTTTACACCTTTGTTTGATCCTCTTTCTATTTCCTTGTTTATTAACCAGGAAATTAAAGGACCTCACTATAGAAGCTGAATAAGAGAGTGGATTTTCTTCCTAAGGCCTCTAGGAGTGGAAGCTATCAAAACAGCCCCATTCAATAATAAGGTGTATATATATATATATATTATTATTATTATTATTATTATTATTATTATTATTATTATTATTATTATTATTATTATTATTATTATTATTATTATTATTGATGCTGCACGGAATCAGTAGGCTGAATGCTTCGGCTTCGGTGGGCTACTGGTGGTTGCAAAGGCCTACAAAGATGAACACACGATCAAAGGGGACCGGTGTAGACCGGCCAAACACCCTCCGATGGCTAAGTTAGTTTCTTCCTAGAAAAGAGTTTTTAACTTTTAGAAAGAGAAATCTCAGAATACACTTGCCTCATTTTGATTCAGACTGGTCCTTTATATAGAGGACCTTGGAGCGGTTATTGGCTTGGTAACTTCCCCAAGATTTGAGGAAATTCTCTTGAGTCCAGACATAACTTCCCCAACGGCTATAGGAGTTACAACCGTTGATGGAAGTTATGTACTTAAGAGGAATCCATGGCGATGAATTCGGGTTGAGTAACTGTTTCAAGGTTGGAAGATTCGAATCTTCCATACTCTCCAGTAAATTTATACTTGAGAGTTTCTGAGTGTCAAGTGGTCGTCCATGGACTTCGTCTATGGAAGACTTGGCTTTCTGACGGTGTTATGTGAGTCGTCCATGTGCTTTTCCCATGGACGACCCTACTGTACAGACTTGTGTGAGTCGTCCATGTGCTACGTACATGGACGATGCTAATGCTCTGTCGCTGTGTAAGTCGTCCATGTGCATTGCCCATGGACGACCCCCTTGCTCAGACGATCAACAAAAATAATTGGCTCAAGATCACGGACGATCCATATGGACGAATATGAGTTGTAATTTTTTACTATCCCATCAGTTCCCCCCTTGTCCAATGGTCGTCCAAAGATATTATTAGGATTTACTGTTTACCTTTGTGGTTCTGAGAAAAAATATATATATTTTTGCCACGTGTCACGACTTCATTAGTTGACCCATCATGTCGATTGCGTTTTTCGATGAAATTGCCACGTGCCTTCTTCTGAATGGTCAGCGTCGCTTCGTTGACCCCATTTCTGGGCCCTATAAATAGGTGCATTCCCTCTCTTACCCCTCACATTTCTCATAATTTTCCTTCTGCCATCTCGTCCAAAAGCCTCGTCTAGCATTCCTTCCTAGTTCTCAGGTATTTTCTTTCCCTTCTTAGGTTTTCGTCTTATCTGTCTTCATTTAAGTCATGTCTTCGTCTAGTGGTAGTTTAGAGAAGGAGATAGACGAGTATCAGGACGTTTCCTCTGGAAGTGGGCGTAGTTATGAGAGTAGTGAAGGTAGTACAGCTAGCACTAATTCTTCGGACGAGCATTATTCGTCTGGAGTTCCTGGTATTCCTTTGGAGGAATTCCAGGAATTACAACGTAGGAAGGCTTCTGGATCTGGGGCTAGCTCGTCCAGACAGCCACCTAGCCCTCCTCAAGACGAGGAGGAGGAAGATATTATTTACAGTTGCATGCCTGAAGTATCGTCCATTTTAGATACTGCCAAACTAAAAACCCTTGTAGATAGGTACCAAATTCCTAAAGAGTTCAATCCTCGTCTACCCATGGACGGAGAATGGTGTTGTTCTCCTTCCTCTGGTTTAGGAATATACACTTCCTACCTCTTAGCTGGCCTTAGGTTTCCTCTAAATTCTTTTTGTAGAGGTCTTCTCCATAGGTTGGGTATTGGACCTAACCAGCTCAACCCCAATGGATGGAGGACAGTAATTGCCATGCAAGTGCTATGGCGTGAGGCGTTGGAAGGGAACTGTCCTATTACAGTGGACGAGTTCCTTTACTGCTATAAGCCCTCTGAGATAAAGAAGTCTGCTGGTTTTTACCAGTTCTCGTCCAGAGGCTCTTACTATAGTTTAATTAAGGGCCGTAGCTCGTCTGACAGACTTTGGAAAAAGGAATTTTTTATTATTTCTGGAAATTGGGCTGGGGACCCTGTTGATGTGGGGAATGCCCCCTTCCCACCTTTTACCAGTCCTCTAGGTCGTCTTCGTCCTGAGGGTATGTTTCTTTTCCATTTTTATTTTGTTTCTTTACATATTTTACCAATTCTGGTCGTCTAACCCTTTTTCTTTGTTGACGCAGCTATTGTTCGTCCACGCTTGGACAAACTTTACTTGGATCGAATTGACCAAGTACGCGCCTTCCTTGGGAGGACTTTTCACGATTTAGTGACTCTCAGTCGTCTAGCTGCGTGGGGACTCGGGCCAGAACCTACTGCCGAGAATCTTGGTCACGAGGAGACCACTCATCGAAGTAAGCATCGTCCGTCCTTTTTCTTTTTTTCTTTTTTTTTTTCTTTTTTTTTTTTAATTAATTTAATTAATTTTTTTTTTGTCGCAGGAATGGCTACGATGAGAGAAAATAGAGAAAAGAATATTACTAGTGGGGACGAGGATGTTATTGCACCTCCAGTCGTCCAGAAATCTTCCGTCCAGACTGGGAAGAGAAAATCTAAATCCATATCTAGTGCTGTAGATTTGGACGACCTCCCAAGTCGTCGAGGTCCTAAGAAGCAGAAACCTGCCAAGGCTTCTGTTCCTAAGGTTCCCAAGTTTACACCTTCGACGGTGGAGCTGGACGACCCTCCAATTGATGTAGAGCCCGTCCAAACAGTTCATCCCGTCCAGACCGATCCTACTCCCCCTCCAAACAAGATTCCTCGCAAGCCTCATCCGTCAGAGCCATCTGAGCGTCCTTCTAACCTGGTGTTGGACGAGAACCATGCATGGAGGACGTTCAAAGGGATAATCACTGATAATGAAGTCAATGAATGCTACAATATGTCAGTGAGGGAGTTTGAACGTTCTGGTATCCATGACCTTTTTAAGGTAAGTTTCATTCGTCCTCGTGTGTTTTCAGTAAGTTTTCAAAATGAAATATCTAACTTTCTTTCGTCCATACACAGGCTATGTCGAAATTTTACACAACAACTTGTCAGGCTAAGGAGCTTGCTTCAGAGGCTAAGACTGCCAAGGACAAGGCTAAGGAGCTGAATAATGAAGTCCTGCTGAAAAAGGGGGAGGTACTTAGGTTGACTGAAGACTTCAATCGTCTGCAAGCAAGTGAGACGAAGCTTAAGAACGAGGTGGAAGAACTTAAAGCTGATAATATCGAAAAAGATACTCGCATCGTCCATCTTGAGGGACAAGTTTCTGGATTTGCCTCGTCCTTGGAGAAAGCACGTGAGGAAGCCATAGCAGCCTTCAAGAAGTCTGACGAGTACAAGAATCGTCTAGACAGTCACTATGCAGCTGGCTATGAGGACTTCCGTGCTGATGCCAAGGAAACATTTCTTGACTTGAACTTTGATTCTTTCAAGCTTCCACTTGCTACTGAGAGCTCCTTGCTGCAGACGAGTTCTGAGAACGTCAACATCATGGACGATGCTAATACCGAAGTGACCCAGGACGATCCCAAGTCTGGGGGCAATGCCCCCAGTGGTTTATCCAAGTAGTTTTTGTATTTTCCTTAGTTCATTTTTTTTTTTTATTCAAGGTGCCCGTTGTTTTGGGCTTTATCGTAGTACAATTATCTCGTCTAAACTTATGGACGAGCCTTATACACTTGATCATATTGTAACTCAAGGGTTGTTTTGGACGTTGGTCGTCCACCCTTTTTAAATTCTATGGATGTTTTCCATTTTTAGCTTTTTATAATATTTGAACGTTTGAACCTTTATGTACGAGTTTTATTTACGTCGTCCATCTGTCAAATCATTTTACCTCGTCTTGAGAATATGGTGAATTTCTCCTTACATCACCGAATTTAGACAACCGATTTGGGACGATCATTTACTCGTCCTTAACTAAATTGTCCTTAATAAAGACTCGTCCTTATATTGGATTGTTAGGCTGGTTGGATTCGCCTTATGGGCTTTAGTCCTCACAGCTTTTTTTTCGTTCGTCCATAGTTTAGACGACGCCTTAGGGTCTATCTTATTTTAAGCTTTAGACGAACGTACCTTGGTTTATTCTTATTACTTTATTCTTCAAGGAGAGCTTATGGACGAACTTCCCTGCGTCCAAGGATCTTGTTCGCCCTTTATCCTTTAAGGAGGGTTTATGGACGATACATCCTTGCGTCCAAGGATTTTATTCGTCCATGATCGTTGAACAATTTTTATTCGTCCATGGTTTAGACGATTCCCTGGGTTTCATCTCGTCTTAAGCTTTAGACGGACATGCCTTGGGTTTATTTTCATTGCTTTATCCTTTAAGGAAAGCTTATGGACGATACATCCTTGCGTCCAAGGATTTTATTCGCCCTTGACTGTTTGCCTTTCATGGATCATTTCTGAATGAATTTACAACAAACGTAAGATTCCCATGCAATTACATATAGATTTAAAAATACACTATATTTGGAAATCCAAACTATGCAAAACATTCGTCCACAGGCATGGCACATGCTTGAGAGCTAGTGCCTTTAGGGAATTAAAAATACTTAATACAACATAACTTCGTCCATGAGCAACACTAAATACTTGTACATACGAAACACATAGTAGTAGTAGTAAGCAAATATGAGAAACAACATAGGCAACGCATTACTTCAAACGTCTAAAAAGCTCGTCCGTGACAATACTCGTCCATGATCACCCTATTGATAATATCTTCTTAGGTGTTCAACATTCCAAGGGTGTTCTAGCTTCCTTCCGTCCAGGGCTTCCAAGTAGTAGGATCCTTGCCTCTTGCAGTTGATGACCCTATAAGGTCCTTCCCAATTTGGTCCAAGCTTCCCGTGGGCCGGGTTTTTGGTGGCCAAAGAAACCCTTTTCAGGACGAGATCTCCAATGTTGAAACGCCTGGGTTTCACCATGGCATCATGTTGCTTTGCCATAAGATTTTTGTACCTTGCTGTTCTCTGCTCCGCCTCCATCCTCACCTCGTCTATAAGATCGAGGTTTAAACGAAGCTGTTCTTCGTTTTCCTCTTCTTGATACTTCATCACCCTGTGGTTGGTCATGTGTATTTCTGCAGGTATAACTGCTTCACTTCCATAGGCTAGTTTAAAAGGAGTCTCCCCAGTGGGGGTTCTCACTGTTGTTCTATAAGCCCACAAAACACCTGGTAATTCGTCTGGCCATACTCCTTTTGCCCCTTCAAGCCGAGTCTTGATGATTTTCAACAAGGATCGGTTTGCTACTTCTGCTTGTCCGTTGGCTTGTGGGTGGGAGGGTGAGGAGTAATGATTCTTGATTCCCAATTGCTCACAAAAATCCCTGAAAGGTGTGTTGTCAAACTGTCGTCCATTGTCAGACACTAGTACCCTAGGTACTCCAAACCTGCATACAATGTTCTTCCAAACGAAGTTTTTGACATTCTGTTGTGTAATAGTTGCTAAGGGTTCAGCTTCCACCCACTTAGTGAAATAATCTATTCCCACCACTAAAAACTTCATTTGCCTAATTCCGGTTGGGAAGGGGCCCAAGATATCCAATCCCCATTGTGCAAAAGGCCAAGGGGCCATCATTGGGGTAAGATATTCTGATGGTTGTCTAGGAATATTACTGAAACGTTGACACTGATCACATACCTTGACATATGCTTTAGCATCAGCTTGAATAGTTGGCCAGTAGTATCCCGCACGGACGATCTTGTGGACGAGCGATCTAGCTCCTGAGTGGTTACCACATGCTCCTTCATGAACCTCCCTCAACACGTAGTTCGCCTCGTCCGGAGCCAAACACCTTAAGAAGGGCTGAAAGAAGCCTCTTTTGTACAACACTTCGTCCAGGAGGGTGTACCTGGCTGATCTAACCCTAAGCTTTCTGGCTTCGTCCTTCCCCTCTGGGAGCCTTCCATCTTTCAGGTACGATACTATTGGAGTCATCCAATTTTCCTCACCTCCTATCTGCAATATTTCTGGAAAGTCTATGCTTGCCATGTACTGTATTTCATCGAACTCGTCCATTGCTTCATTCGCGGAGGCTTCCTTCGCTAGAGTATCAGCTTCCATATTCTTTTCCCTTGGGATTTGAACAAAATTAGCTTCTTTGAATTTCTTCGCAAGGCGCAGCACCTTCTTTAAATACCTCTTCATTCTGTCTTCCTTGGCTTCGTATGTTCCATTTACTTGGCCTATGACTAGCTGGGAATCTCCCAAGACGAGTATTGATTCTACTTCTACAGATTTAGCCAACTCCAACCCTTTAAGAAGGGCTTCATACTCCACTTCATTGTTAGTTGTTTGGTACTGCAAGCGGACCTTGTGCTTTAATTTGTTTCCTTCCGGTGACTCTAGAACAACTCCTATACCTCCAGCATGCATTGTAGACGATCCATCTACATGGACAACCCATTTTTGATTATCTTCTCTTCCACCTATGTCCTCACAGCTTGGAGTAAACTCTGCTATGAAATCTGCTAAGGCTTGGGCCTTTATTGCATTTCTCGGTTGGTACCGAATGTCAAATTCGCTAAGTTCGACTGCCCATTGAATCAGTCGTCCTGCAGCTTCCATCTTGTTCATTGCCTTCTTGAGTGGATGGTCCGTCATGACATTGATGACATGAGCTTGGAAGTAATGTCTTAACTTCCTAGAAGCTATTATTAGTGCAAAAGCTAGCTTCTCTATCAGCGGGTATCTTCCTTCTGCTCCTCTAAGTGCTCGGCTTGTGTAATACACAGGCTTTTGCACCTTATCTTCTTCCCTGATCAACGCTGAACTCACGGCATGTGGGGACACTGCTAAGTACAGATACAGTTCTTCTCCTTGCACGGACGGACTTAACAATGGAGCCGTGGTGAGATATTCCTTTAGATCTTGGAAGGCCTTTTGACATTCGTCCGTCCATTCGAATGCCTTCCTGAGGACTTTGAAGAAAGGTAAACATTTGTCTGTGGCTTTCGAAACAAACCTGTTCAGAGCTGCAACTCGCCCAGTGAGGGATTGGACTTCTTTGATGTTCTTCGGTGATTCCATGCTCAGTATGGCTTGGATCTTGTCTGGATTTACTTCAATTCCTCTTTGTGAAACCATGAATCCAAGAAACTTCCCTGACGATACCCCGAATGCACATTTACTTGGGTTCAGTTTCATCTTATATCGCCTAAGTGTCTCAAAGGTTTCCTGTAGATCGTCCAAATGGCTTCCCTCGTCTAGGCTCTTCACAAGCATATCGTCAACGTACACCTCCACATTCCGTCCTATTTGTGGACGGAACATGTGATTCACCAACCTTTGATAAGTTGCCCCTGCGTTTTTTAGACCGAAGGGCATCACCTTATAACAAAATAGACCTTGACTGGTAATGAAGGAGGTTTTTTCTTGGTCTTTCTCGTCCATCTTTATCTGATTATATCCTGAGAAGGCGTCCATGAAGCTCAACAACTGATGACCAGCTGTAGAATCCACCAGTTGGTCGATGCGTGGCAAAGGATAGCTGTCCTTAGGGCAAGCCTTGTTTAAGTCAGTGAAGTCTACGCACATCCTCCACTTTCCATTTGCCTTCTTCACCATCACCACGTTGGCTAACCAATCCGGGTAATAGACTTCTCGGATAAACTCTGCTGTGGTCAATTTCTGAACCTCTTCCTTGATAGCCTTGTCTCGTTCATGAGCAAACACCCTCTTTTTCTGACGAACAGGCTTAGATGAGGGGTATACATTCAATCGATGAGTAATTATACTTGGATCGATTCCTGGCATATCATCGTGACTCCATGCAAAAACATCAATACTCTTCCTCAGGAACTGGACGAGGTCTTCTTTTGTTTTCTCCTTCATACTTGTTCCAATTCTGGTGAATTTTTCCAGATCATCTTCTCGCAAAAGAACATCTTCCAATACTTCCGTGGGCTCCGCAACAAACCTTCTTTCCTCAATACTCATTGTCTGAACCTGCTCGTCCAAAGCCATCATGGCTAAATAGCATTCTCTAGCCGCCAACTGATCTCCTTGTACTTGTCCTATCCCACACTCCGTAGGGAACTTAACCGATAAGTGGTAGGTAGACGTTACTGCCTTCCAACTGTTCAGAGTCGGTCTTCCAATAATAGCATTGTACGAGGACGAACAATCCACCACGAGGAAATTGACTTCCTTGGTTATCTGCTGGGGGTATGACCCCACCACTACAGGTAGCGTAATGGTGCCAACAGGTTGCACCTTCATTCCTCCAAACCCTATTAATGGTGAACATACTGGACGAAGTTGATCTCGTCCAAGCCTCATCTGTTGGAAGGCGGGGTAGTATAATATATTTGCTGAACTTCCATTATCCACCAACACTCTCCTGGTTGTATAATCTGCGATAAATAAAGTTATAACAATGGCATCGTCATGCGGGTGATGGATCCTTTCAGCTTCTTCGTCGGTGAATGAGATAGTAGATTCGTCGGTCCCTCTCGTCCTTGGTGATCGTCCAGAGAGTTGGACGTTTTGCACCACTTTGAGATAAGTTTTTCTTGATTTGGAAGACTGTCCTGCTGAAGTCCCTCCTATGATAACCCTTATTTCTCCAAGTGGAGGCCGTGACGATTCTTCCATCTTTCCCTTCAACTTCTCATCTTTTTGATCTCTTCCAACGAAATGTCTTAACTTTCCTTGTCTAATAAGATTCTCAATCTGCTGCTTCAAGTCGTAACACTCGTCCGTGTCATGGCCATGATCTCTATGGAAGCGACAGTATTTATTCTTATTGCGCTTGTTAGGATCTCCTTTCATCTTCTCTGGCCATTTCAAGGAAGGATCATCCTTGATCTGCATGAGCACTTGATCAAGAGGGGCATTTAAGGATGTATAACTCTGATTCCTGACTGGGGGGCCTTGCTTCTTGTTATCTCTGTCCCTTCTATCTTCCGTCCGCCCCTTCTTTGGACGAGGACCGTGGTCAGAGTGTCGCACCTGGTTTGCTTCCATCCTTTCAGCTCTCTTCCTCTTCTTAGCTATGATTGCGTCTTCTGCATTCATAAAGTTTTGGGCTGAATGGACGAGTTCAGCCATGGATTGAGGTTCTTTCTCATAAAGCTTGTGGATGAATAGGTCTGAGTTAACCCCATTGTGGAAGGCCGCCAAGAGTAGCTTGTCATCAACCTCGTCCACGGTCAGTGCTTCCCTGTTAAAACGAGAGATGAAGGAGCGCAGGCTTTCATTCTCCCCTTGTTCTATAGTCAACAGGCTGGACGAAGAACGTTTGTGTCTTAGCCCTCCAATGAAGTTATTGACAAACAACTTACTTAACTCTTCAAAAGAACTGACTGTGCTTGGAGGTATCTTGCTGAACCACACTCGCGCTGGGCCCTTAAGGGTGGTAGGGAAGGCTCTGCACATAATTTCGTCTGGAACCCCTTGGAGATGCATTGTAGTCTTGAAGGTAGCGATATGATCAAAAGGATCACGCGTCCCGTCATACGAATCCAAGGAAGGCATTTTAAACTTTGGGGGCAAAGGATGACCATTGATGGAAGCCGTGAAAGGGGAATCTGTTCGATGAACCAAATCTTCTACGGGATTTGCCCTTCTCATGCTTTCCCTCATCTCGTTCATCACCTTTCTCATCTGATCCACCTCCTTTTCCAAGTGTGGCACCCTTCGCGAAGTGGTGCCCCTTGATTGACTTTCGGGCTCAGCGTTTCCCCCCCTATCTTCTTGACTCTGGGCTTGTCCTTCAGCATATCCTTCACGATGCTGCCTCAGATTGATCTCCCTAGTCAACTGTTGGTTTTGACGAGTTAACTCCGCCACGGCGGCTGCCATGGATTGCATATGTTGGATGGAAGGCGGTTGTGCGACAGGCGCTGATTGGCGATCTCGATGGGGATTGCTAGAAGCATCCCTACTTTCTTGATGGCCTGGGCTAGTAGCCCTTGATCTTGTCCGAACCATACAGCCCTTGGTCGGAAAAGGATAGAAATGCAAAAACTTGAATTTTCTTCCTTCCCACAGACGGCGCCAACTGATGCTGCACGGAATCAGTAGGCTGAATGCTTCGGCTTCGGTGGGC
>JARYZH020002368.1:0-16321 GCA_030021035.2 Notholithocarpus densiflorus | reverse complement strand
TGTTTTGTTGCAAGTGTTTTTGCATCTTTAGGTTGTTCAGAGACTATCGAGTGGTCTTTTGGGTTATTACTTATTAGAGACTTTCTGTATCTTGTTATTTAAAACGTTTTAAATAAATGAATAAAGATAACAGTGAGGTGTAAAATTGTTGAGTTTTCGGAATTTATGTGGCTTATGAAGTCAATTTTATATATAAATATATATATATATATATATGATTTATATTACTCCGGGCAACTCCAAAAACATAGGATTATCCACAATCCACTAAGTCCAGGTAACTATAAGTCAAGAGTCAACCTTTCTTAAAATAAATTTCAATAATTTTGTTTTAAAAGAATGATAATGATGAGTTTGAGTTTAAGTTGGACTTATTAGAGAGATAGAAATAGAGTTTCACTCCTTGTTAAGTTTAGACTAAACAAAAATAATTTTATTTAAATATTGTGTTGACGTAGAAAATTGTGAGAGTTTTAAAAGTTTCGGTTTTATATATTTCTCTATATATATAGATTAACACCATGACTTTAAGATGAGTGCTTTTTACAAAGTGTTTAGCTGGAACCAGCTCTAAAAACAGAAATATAAATTGCATAGCTATTTCATTTAAAAACGCAAGGTTTACATCACAAAGCAATAAGACAAGTTCATGAACTAGAAACCTCTCATAAGACAATAAACTTACATTTAAATTTGATATGAGGTTAAAAATCCTAAGAGCCATTGTCTTCTATTTTCAATCAATCTTAAATTTCTTAGACTAACACTTCTTTGATATTTTTCACCTAAGAAAGTTGGAACAAAACATAAACAGCTTTAAGAAAATAACTATTCAAGCATATACCAGAAAATCCATTTGCCATTTAAACCAGAACCCCATAATAAAAATAAAAATAAATAAATAACCCAAATGCAAAATCCTAAGAACCCCCACTATTTTATCTATAAGCGAAAAATCTTAAGAAAAATCATCTTCTATTTTCAATCTTAGATTTCGTTGACTAACACTTCTTTGATATAAACAGTTCAACCTAAGAAAGTTGGAACATGAACAGTTTAAAAAAAATGATTATTCAAGCATATCCCAGAAAACCCATTTGTCATTTAAACCAAAACTCCATTATCAATCCTAAAGAGAGGACACCAACCTAGGATATGAAATACACAAAATCAACAAAACCCAAAAATATCAAAAAATGATAAATGAGCAGAGAGAGAATGAAGTGAAGGACCTTACAGCTAAGAGAGACAGAGTACACGAGCTTGTTCGACCAATGACAAAACCTTCCCAAAACATCAAACCCAGATACCCATAACATGAAACCAATAGAGCAGAAGCGGTGGTGACGGTGAGAAGAGGCGAAGACTGGAGAGCTCTGAAAGATTTAGGGTTTTTTTTATAATACAAGGGTTTGGATAATATTCATACTCTACCCGAGCAATTCGGGTAATATCCATACCCTACCCAATTAGGCTCTACCCATGAAGAACCGGGTATTACCCAGAACAATTGGGTAGGGTAAGGTAGGATATCCATTACTCAATGGGTATGGCCATCCCTAGTTAAAACCATACCTAAGATGAAAATGGTGCACCACATTAATCAAACGTGGAATTCAATGCTCAAGCCTCACTATGCGCTTGTGCCACTCCGAGATCCCCATTTGACATCACCCCTTTGCAAAGGAACATGTTTTAAGTCCCAATGGCCCAAAACTATATGACAAAAGGTACGTATCTCACCCACATAACCATACCTTGATTGATTTTGATATTTGAAGCACATCATGTAATCCCAAATAAAGGAACTCATCCACATCAATAAAACCCAACCCATTCATAAAATACCTATGCTCGTAACGCACAATGAGAACAACCAGTCTTTTGGATCAACTTTAAAGTCCAAAGCATTAAGGGTCCATTTGGTTGGAGCCTGGAGGGGTGGAAAAGTGAAAGGATAGAAAATGGTAGGAGGATAGAAAAGATTTTAATTTTTCTCATTTTTGTTTGGTTGGGAGCGAAAAAGTAGAGAAATGGAAAAAGTGAGTTTATATAAATTTACTCATATAGATATAACCTTATTAAAAATGATGCCCAATTAAAAAAAAAAAATGACGAACAACCAAGAAAAATACAATCACACAAATTTAAAAATAAAAATAAAAATTATGTCCAGGAAAAAAAAAATCACGTCTAAACCCCCCCCCCCCAAAAAAAAAAAGAGGCAACCTACACCGTCCAGTGGAAAGCAAAAGAAAAAAAATGAGAACAAAAAGTTTTCACTTGTTATAATTGGAATTGAAAAAAAGAAAAAGAAAAGAGCAACGTAGAAGCCCACATGGACATTTTTGTCATTCAACCACTAGATTTTCTCTCCATTTTAGGGAGAAAACTTTTTGGTGGGCCTATGGAGAAAACACCCTCATTTTTCCCTCTCCCCCTTCCAACCAAACACCCTCCAAAAAGTTTTCCCTCCTCATTTTCTCACCTCTTTTTTTTTTCCCATCATTCCTAAAATCCACTCTACCAAACACACCCTAAAACTCCTAAAACTACTCAAAACTCCTACTTAAAAAAAAAAAAAAAAAAAAAAAAAAAATGGGAACTACAACCTCCAAGTAGAAAAAATAAGAGCTAGCAGATACTAGATAGACTTAAGAGTCCAACTTTGAACTCCCAACGATATGCAACTAGGGGTGTCAAAACCGGTTTGGGTTGGGTATAAAATCATATGTTGAAGCGATCCATTAAATACCTACAAAAATTGAAGTTTGTGATAGGCTAAGAATGTATTGACCTATTGTGATGAATTAATCAATTAATTAGCCAAGTTGATTAATTAATCAGATTAACATACAATATGCGTGGCAACACAAACAAATCACCAACTAAGTAAAGATGCAGCGAAAAATAAATTGACACGGTGATTTGTTTACGAATGGAGAAAACCTACACAGCAAAAACCCCACCGGGTGATTTTAAGGTCACCACTTCCGAGAATTCACTATTATTACAACAAGCGGTTACAAGTAAAGTAATCACAGTAGCTTATACCAATCTACAGTTGAATTCTTACCCCAATACCCAATTGGACTTGTTTTGTAGTGACAATCTCTACTTTTAATGCACGGCTCCTAGTACGTGACTAACTAATTCGATGCGCGGATCCCAATATGCGACTTACTCACCAACTTGAGAAAGATGTTAATTGTAAAGTTCTTCAGTTCATCAACATGATGAAGATCACGAAGCTCCTTGGTTACAAAACCCTATGGTGTACAAACACAACAGCTTCTTCAAAAGAAAGATGAACTAGGGCAAATTCTATCTCCGGTCATAATTTGCATGAACAAAACTTTGCTTCACACTCGAGCAACTATGCAACCTTTGACAGCTCTTAAAATAATTCTTATATATGTTTAGGGTTGTGAGAAAAGAAAACCTAAACATATACTCACGGATTGGAATGAAATCAGATTTGAAAAATTGATTTTCATAAATCTCGACAGATACTCTATCTATCGAGCAACTGTCGAGCATCGGGCTAAAACAGCCTTTTAAGCCTCGATAGATACTAGCTGTCGAGATTTAAAATCTAGCACTTTTTCACTTGATTCTTGGACAAATTTGCATGACTCTAAC
The DNA here is from genome assembly GCA_030021035.2 of Notholithocarpus densiflorus. Classification (NCBI taxonomy): domain Eukaryota; kingdom Viridiplantae; phylum Streptophyta; class Magnoliopsida; order Fagales; family Fagaceae; genus Notholithocarpus; species Notholithocarpus densiflorus. The sequence continues at coordinate 12,679 of JARYZH020002368.1, read as the reverse complement.
ACTTGAACTTGAAGTCTTATTCCTTAAAATATTAAACACATCCTAGATCTACCCAATTACAAGTAAAATGCATTTTGTCAAAGGATTAGCCAATTCTATAATGACATATGTTCCTAATATGATTCACATATGTCCTAACAGTTTGCCTCTCAAATTTTGAGTCATTTCAGTGATGCTCTTAAAAGAAAGAGAAATTATATTTAAAATCATATAATTTAAGAGGTTTAACAAACTAAATTATGTAGTTTCAAAAACAACAAATTTAACCTTGATGTTTCAGAAAGTAGCAAATTAAACTTCAACCTACTGTGTTTGAGATTTAATATAAGTTGAGGGTTTAATTTAATACTTCTTGAAACCTAAGAATTTAATTTATTACTTTTGAAACTATAAAAAGTTTAAATTTGTTACTTTAAAAACTATAGGGTTTAATTTGTTACATGCTTACAATAAATTTTTTTAAAGAACAGTCACTTGGTCTAGTAGTTATAGAGATAAGATACATTTTTTCTTACTTTCATTTTTTAGAATGCGTTAAAGTTTTGCATTATTGTTGAACTTGAAGACTTAGATGGAAAATTGAGTAATATATTAGAGAAGTAAAGGTTGTAAATATCGGTAGCGTGCTTTGAGTAGGCGATGGCATTGCCTCCCTTGAAATTTTGTTATTAACTTTGGTAGACAATTTAGTAATTTATGTTAAAAATGAAAATCTTCAAAATGTCATTATAGAGACAATAAAAGATTAATTTCATTATATAAAAGATCATCATCAAGCATAATTTTGATAGGAGATATTAAGTTATTATTTTACTATATATTTTTATACATGTCTAATACAAGAGAACTACACGACTTTTAAGCCTATCTACAAAAGAATTGATCAACTAATCCATATCTACTGCAAAAGTATACCATATGCTGTGGCGAAGGAAGAAAAAAAAAGTGGAAATATATATATATATATATATATTTATATATATATATTTTAAAAGCTAAAAGTTGACAAATAATTTATCTCACATAATCATAAAAAAACCCTTTATGTTTTCCTTTTGTCCTTGTTCTCAAGTGTTGCTCGTGTTCCTCATGCTCCTCTTGCCAAGGCAGAATTTGGGATTCAGGCTTTGCAAAGATTCTCAAGACCTCATCTCTAAGGCCAGTGTCATAGACCTCACAAAACCGAGTAGACCAATCTTGGGGTTCAACAGCTCTAGTTCCCAAACCAGGGGCTCGATCCTTAGACCCTGCATTTTGGTCATTCTGCCAATCAGCCACATAAGTAGCCACTCTCCTATAGAATTTCTCCTTGAACACTTCCCACACTTGGTACTTATAGTGATTAATTATCAATACTCCCTTGTCCACATTCACATACTCAAAACCATGCCTAAGATGAAAATGGTGCACCACATTGATCAAGGTAGAATTCAATGCCTCAGGCCTCACTATGCTCTTGTGCCTCTCCACCACGCCCACTCGACACGTGTACCCAACCATCACCCCTTGCGGAGGAACACGTGTAAGCCCCGACGGCCCAAAACTATAACAAGAGGTACGCATCTCACCCACATAACCATACCTTGATTGATTTTGAAGCACATCATGTAATCCCAAAGCTGATGGCAAATAAAGGAACTCATCCACATCAATAAACCCAACCCATTCACAAAAGTCCCTTGCCCTTAACGCACAATGAGCAAAACCAGCCTCTTGGGTCTTGATCCAAGGCCAAATGTGCATTGTAATGTTGTAATTGGCATTGGACAACCACTCTAGCACTTCATCAATGTTGTCATCACTATTGTTATCATAGATAAACCAACGTTGTACCCCAATTGCAGCATGGTACATGACCCATTCTTTTAAGAACCTAGCCTGATTGCGCAACATGGTGCACACACACATCTCGTACTCTTTTCGGACGGGCGGGTCAGGTCGAACCGAACGGAGCCCCGCCCGGGCTATAGAGTGGAATATTCCTCTACCTTTCACTCTAATTGATACCTTCACAGAATTGTTGCCCATCATCCTACGTGGACTACTCAAAACACTGAGAGGGGTTTTGCACCGTACGATCTCCTGAGCAATCGATACGACGTTGGTCCTTAACAAATACCTCGGTCTCGTGAAATCCCAGCCGTACACGCACTCGAACTTCGAAGAGTTCGAGATTTTCTCGGCCCGTAGATTAAGGCCTTTCACGAACACAATCGTGGTGTTGTCTCGGTCTATCATAGCCTCGTACACAAGCGAGTCCCAACTATGTGTTGGCCCGGCTGTGATATTCTCTCCGTCGGATTTCAAGGCAAGCGAGACCGTGAAGCCACGTGGATGAAGCGGACACCGTACGATCTGGCTATCTCGATTATCACCGTCCACGTACAATGGCTCCTGCTTGAGCGATGAGTTGGCAGAGAAATAAACGCAGTCGAGGTCCTCTTTCGTAAATAATCGAGTTGATGGAGGGTAATTCAGGAAAAGAAGAGCCTGATCTGGAAGCAAAACTGTTTCTCGAATTGAAATGGAAGGAGTCACCGGAGCTTCGCCGGAGATGGACTCCCTCGACGGAGCTTGCCATCTGAAGACCAATACTGGCTGAAACTTTTCTGTTCAAAAAAACATGAAAAAAAAAAAAATTTGATTAATTTTATAGAAGAAGTCAAACAATTATTTGCAATTTTCACAAAGCTTAGTGTTAATTAAATTTGTCAAAATTTGCATAACGACCATTGAATTTGTAATCACGTTGAGTTGAATCATTGTATTTAATTCACTGCTAATAAAAAAATGGGACAAGTGCAACACTAACATGTTCAAAACTAGATAAGGTAATATAAAATTGACACGACGGAATTGGATTTTTCCTATTTATATTAACGAATAAAACAGTAGGGAAACTCCAAAAAGGCCAAAAGACTAGTAGTTTAAATTGCACATTCTGATAAAAGCTATTAAAAATAGAATCTTTACATCAAATTATTAAAAAGAAAGAGAAATAAATTTAAAATAAACGTTTGTAAAAAAGTTACGAGAATGGTTGCAGATGATGTTTTAGGTTTTAAAAACGCTAGGCTTAACCAAATGAATTTGGATTCAAAAGACGTAGAAATTAAAGAGAGTAAAAAAGAGTGTACGTACCGTTACCGCCAAAGAGTAGATGAAAAGTGGAGAAGGTGAATCCGGTGAAGAGGACACAAGAGAAGACAACGATGAGGGTGCACCAGAAGAAGCCGCTCCACGAAACGACGTCGCGTTGTTTCTTACCCCGATCCTTCATGGCTGAGGCCGCTGTTGTAGCCAACGACCACTTCTTCCTTCTTGCTTTTCATTCATTACTAGCTAGGAACTTAGATATATATATATTTATGGGATTCTATATTGTTTTTTATTCTCTAGGATGATCGAAACCTAGGAGGAAAAGTTTCAGTTTGTGTAAGAGAGAAAGTCGGGGAGTGTTGATTATGGGGGAGAGAAAAGGACGGCCACATCTGCTTATAGCTTAGCTGTTTCGGCCTTTCATTTCGGCTTATATGCGGTCGTTAAAGTGTTCAGCTCGGAGATCATTGGGTGCGGACTGCTTTTCTTCTGAAAACTATGAGCGCACCAACCAGGTGACGACATTCCATTACGTGACAAGGACTGTCAAGTCATTTTGATTGCTACGTAAAGGGTTAAAAAAAAAAAAAGTTTACTAATTGCTACTATTTGTTTATGATTATTGAGAAGAATATTAGATTTGAGAATATTGATAAGACTTAGAATTTGGGTGCGTTTCATTTAAATTTCAACTTTCAAAATATTTTCTTTAATTTTTAAAGTTTCTAAAAACGTGTTATTTAAACCTTATTGTTTCCTATAGTTTTATTTAAATTAAACCTAATAATTTTTTGTGAGTTTCCTTTAAATCTTAAAGTTTGAATTAAGTTTTATTTAAACTAAATGATGACATGATAGTTAATAGGGTTAACAAAAAAAATTATAAAAAAATGTTTAAAAATGAAACGTACTAGAAACTTTTAAATAATTCATTTTTTTAGTTTAAGGTATAATTGAAACACACCTAAACACTAAACTCTAAGGTTTTAAAAGTAATTTATCATTACAATTTTTAAAGAATAAATATTAAAATTAAAATTACTATAAAGTTCACTTCTTTGAAAAAAGAAAAAAAAAAATTTTTTTAAGAGTTCTAACTTATGACATCTGCTTTGATAGCTATTTATTATCAAACCAAGTAATTTTAGATATAACGAAGGCTGAACCCTAAATCTCTTATTTGACCATGACTTTACCAGTTGAGTTAATTTTACTAGTCAAAGAAATAGTTAAATGCATCCAATTTTTTTTTTTTTTTTTTTTTGAGAAGATTAAATGCATCCAATCTAAGTGAATAATTTCTACAAATACTATGTGCCCGTTTGGATTGGGCTGAAGTTGCGTTTACATTTTCAACTTTCACGTTTCGTTCATTTTTTTTTTTTTTTTTTTTTCAGCCGCAACATTTGACTTTTTCACTGTAAACAGTGCACCCGTGTACTGTTCACGGATCCCACAAATTACACTTTTCAGCAATTTTTTCATTAAAAATGGGTCCCACAACACTATTTACACATTTAAAAATTATTTCGCTACAATGTTTTTAGTTTCAGTTTCAGTTTCAGCAAAAATAAGCTCAATCCAAACAGACCCTATAAGTTGAGAAATTATACCTGATTTTTTTCACTTATTTATTTGGGTAAGAAATTATTTTGTCAAAGTAATTTTCGTAAAGCTTTCCAAAGGATGTAATGATCACTGATCACAGATCAAATTTTAGATGAGTAATCAAAATTCAAAACCAACGACTAGGTTGAGCGCGCAGTATAACATTTTGGATACCATACGTGTTAATTTTTTCGTCCGCTTCGTGAGATAAGATTTGAAAATGGTACCTGAATCCTGAATGATCGAGGTCACTTTTGGGGACGGGGACCACTAAAAGAAGGGAAATTATTGTGTACTACTCCCTCCTCTCACATGAATGGTGAGTCCCACTAATTAAATTCATAGTGGGACCTACCATTTATGTGAGAGGGAAGAGTACGCATTTATGGTATTCTGGGAGTACTTAATAATTTTTCCTAAAAGAATACATGGGTTCCTAAAAACAGTGCCACCTCATCTAGAAACAAGTGTCAAATTCTGATTTTAGGTGCTGAAAAAGACTTGGGCGGTTGGGCCGGTGTTTTGGTGTGTACCTGCGGGCTGCGTCTGCGTGGGTAAGGTATGTATATACTGTCACACATCTTCACCAAATCTTGTGACAGCCCGAGCCTGATATCACCACAACTTGTCTCTCAAAGAGTTTCATAAGGAAAATTAACAGTACATAACATATGTTTATGAAACATAATTAAGCATGATTTTTGATGTACCAATGGCATTTGTTTGAGATTAATCATATTTCCGTCCCTTGTAAGATTTTGAATTGCCAATAAGGTTTTGAGTTCTAGATCTAATTCTATCAAGTGTGTAACCAAATTATTACGGTAATGTAATAGTTGTATTACATTATTTCTCTCATATATTTTACCTTTTCAATCTCCATTTGATACTCCTTTTGGAGTTCAACTTCAACCTCCTCTTTGATGGAGGGACAAGTCACAAGAGTGTCAATCAACATAAAGTAAGAAGTCTGGTTCATGAGCTCATCTACAAACAAAGTATAATAACGTTAGATTAAATGAATAAATTCATCATCTCTTAAGAGCTTAAGCTTTTGGAATAATCGTTAATTTAACATATACATTTGTAAATTTATGTTAACTCATGAGCTCAACATAAAAGAGTACTACATTTGCAAAGTCAACTTCCAAACAAAGTATACATTTATTAAAATTTTCAAACCATATCATTTGCAAATTCATGAAATGAAAATATATTTATGAGAAGTCTTTAATAGCATGGAATGAAACTTTTTACCATTTGGTTATATTGAATCCTCCGAATCCTCCTTCTCAAAGCGTGTGAAAAGCGTAAACCATAATCATGTGGAATTTACATGTGATTAGCCCTCTCATAACGTGTGGAAAGTGGAAACTACAATCATGTGGAATTTACATGTGATTAGAAGAATGATGTATAAATGGGATGAATGAGATGCCTTCTCCTCAACATCATTCTCAATACTAATAAATGGAAAATTCTCCTATTTTCCTCTTTCCTGGTGCTTAAAAATCTTATAGACGGCATGATACACATAATAAGAATTGCTCCAAGAATTCAACTAATCACCCACCTTCAATTTACATGTGATACCGTATTTTTGTCGGAAGGTAACTCTAGATGAAGTGAATGATTGACAAAATTGTCTTAGGAAATACAAGCTTTGGTCACAAGACAAACTATTAACAAATGCAAATCTTCTGAATCGCCAAGCTAGCATTTCTTGGTTTTAAAAACCAAACCAGAACTGCAATCCAGCCACAAGTCCAGTTTTTTTCAAAACCCAAAAAAACTAGGAAAAACAAAAATACACCGCAAACCGGCCAATCCATCTCTCTTTTCCTTCAATTGTCTCAATAATCATCCAAAGTGGCCAAATCTGCAAGTCATGCTCATTAGTGCTTTGGTGTTGGGATGAGCATGTCTTCCTTCGGGCATTTGTTAATGAACTATTTTAGAAAAGTTTTGAATCTTTTGATATCACTTTCATCTATATCTATACTACTATTTAAGAGGCTCTTCCTATTTGAGATGAACATTTCGGTGGTTCAAAAATACTCTTTACATGTAACAACTTTAAGTAGTGGAATCAAATAAGTAAAACTGAGGGCAATAAAATATTTTAGCAAATAATTTATTGATTAAAGAAATTAATGTAATTGCATATTAATCAAGTTGAATTTCTCAATGCTTCAAAAAAGTTAATATAACCATACATTGATGGTCTAAATAAAGCTAAATTGTAGTAGCCTCTACGCGTGCTTAGAAAGTCTTCAATTTTTTTAAAGTACTTTCCGTTCATCATAATTTGGGATGGCTACATCTTTCAATCACAAAATTACCTATGGGTGTGATGAGATTTATGGTATTATTTGTTTGTGTTTAATTTGGATTCTTTAATGTGGGTAGTGTATAGGAAAATGATTAGTATGAGATAGGATGATAGCCATTTGACTCTTTCGTGGTAGAGTCAAATAACTATTATCCTAATTCTAAACTTTTTTTAATAGGCACGAAGAAATGGGGAGAGATAAGCCAAAATTAGGAAGAGAGAGAAAATAAAGTGTGTATATCTCAAAAACCAAAAAAGGGGTTGAACTCTAAACTAATCTATTTCTATATTCTTCTCACAAATTATGAGATCTTAAAATAACTCTAGCTTTGAATTCAATTGGTTTTTCTAATAAAGAAAAAAAATAGCAATTTGAAACTGTGTTTTATACGATTTGTTAGTCATAGTTTCTTAGAGTTAAGCACCATAAAAAATAAAAAATAAAAAATAAAAAGGTCTATCATGGTAGATGATTAAAAAAAAACAAAAACTCCTTCGTGTTAAAAAAAAAAAAGGGTAAATTCTACAAACTACTCCTGAAGTTTGGGTTAATACAAACCAGGTCCATGAGATTTCAAAATTGACCACTTTAGTCCCTAAGGACAATTTTATCCTAACGGAGTAAACTTCTGTTACTTATTTTTCTTTCTCCCTCTCATCCCTCTGTTTCTCTCGTTCAACCTCTCCTCTCTTATTCGCCATCCCTTCACAAATTTTCCAAATTTGTTCAGCCAAGTTAGGTCCACCACACCACTCTCCACCAAGCCTAACACCGTAGCGACCAAGCCTAACACCGTAGCGACGTTCTTGAAGGCGATGGTTGGCGATGGTGGGCGATGGTCTCCACAGAGCATGGGTCTACGGTGGTTTATGGTTTTGGTTTGTGGTTGTGAGCTTTGTAGTGATGGTGGTGAGGTGGTGGTTGTGGTCTCAAGTAATGGATCTATGGGCTGAGTTCGATTTGCAGTGGGGGTGGTTATGGGTTCCGATGGAGTGGTGGGTTTACAACAAGTTTTTTGGATTTAAGTTTTGTTGAAGGATTTGGATTTTGTTGCTGTGGATTTGGCTGAGTTTTGTGGCCAATGGTGGTTGTGGGTTAAGATATGGTGGTGCCGTGGTGGGTTTGTTGGGTTTTTTTGGATTTGGGTTTTGTTGCTGAGGTGGTGGTTGTGGTTGGCTGAGGTGGTGGTTATGGCAGAGGATGACAATGATTGGATGGGTGCAGAGGATGACGATGAGACCACCTCAGGTGAACTTTGCTTCATTTTTTTTCTCTCTTTCTCTTGCTCTGGTTTTTTTTCTTTTTTTTTTTTTCTTTTTGATCAATTTTTATTTAGGGAGAGAGAGAGAGAGGAGTTGATATGTGGTGAGGCTTGAGAGGGTAAGGAGATGGAGGCATTGGACATTGAAGGGCCTCCGCTCTCAACAAAAAAAAGTGAGGGTTTGTTGGGTTTTTTGGACTTGGGATTGTCTTTGCTCAGTTTGCATTTTCACAGAGGGAGAGAGAGAGAGAGAGAGAGAGAGAGAGAGAGAGAGATGAGCTAACAGAGGCTACCGTGAAGAGAGAGAAGAGAGAAGCTAACAGAGGCTAATGGTGTTTAGGGACAAAATTGTCTTTAGGGACTAAAGTGGTCAATTTTGAAATCTCATGGACTTGGTTTGTATTAACCCAAACCTCAAGGGTGGTTTGTGAAATTTACCCAAAAAAAAATGTTTACATGAGTATAAATGGCAAGCTAAATTTGACCATTATTTCAATGAGCAAACTGTGAAGAAAAAGTAGTTTTGATTTGTAGGAGTTCATCCATATTGCATTATAAAATCAAAATGGTATTGAAAAGTATAAATAATCTTTCAAACTTTTTCTTCTTCTAATTTTAGATATATGATTGGGTTTCTTAATTTTTTTGATTTATTTATATTGGACTTCTCATAATTTGCATTGAATTAACTCATTTGACATAAAAATTTAAAAGTTTATATCAGAGTTTAGATTGGATTCTAATTATATATTTTTTCAGCCTTAGCTCTCTCTCTCTCTCTCTCTCTCTCTCTCTCTCTCTCTCTATATATATATATATATATGTGTATATGATTTGTATTTTTCAACATAATTATACAATATAAATCATTACAAGTCTTAAAATATAAATATTGTCAAGTCATTACTCATTATTACTAACTAGCTTGTAATTCCATGCATATGTATGGATACACTTAAAGATATATAATAAGATGCATAATATAATTCCTAAATATATAATTTAAATACTATTGATAGTCATTTTTATATTTTGTTAACTCTTTAAAAAAATTTGTAAGAATATTATTAGGTATAAAATGTAAATTGTCAATTTTTTTTTAATAATTATTGTGAAGCACTTTTTATTTTTATTTTTTATGATTCATTTATTCTAGACTCTTTGGTTTTTGTACTTAATAAATCACTTAAATGAATATTTATGATGTGGTCTTACATTTAATTCTAAAATTAAGAAATAAAATTTTTTAAGAATAAATAATTTAGAACACATGGCGCAAAATTAGAACACTAATTTGGAATTCTAATTTGAGTTTCTCTTAGCTTTACCTATTATTTTATATATATATATTTATTTATTTATATATAAATTAATTATAAAATTATCACATTTTAAACCTCAAAACCTCCAACCTCTCATTTTTTTTCGGTTCCGAGAACAAGTTGGCTTTTAAAGCCATGAATGCCAACTATAACAGACCCTGTGAATGCCGACTACTTCGGATCGCTATTCTTCAAGCCAAACCATCATTCTCATTTCTTATCATACAAAGACATTCCCCAAAAAGTGGAAAACAAATTGCAAAACTGGAAGTCAAAGCCTCTATCATGTATCCTCTATCCCATGCAACTCGGTCCACTCTACTTAGAGCTGTGGTTTCAACAGTTTCATCATGCAGTATGTCCACCATTCTCATTCCTAAGAACATTTGTTTTGCTTATAACTTGACTATATGTTTAGAAATTTATGGTGGAGTACTAACAATACTTTTTTTTTTTTTTTTGAGAAACAAACACACACACACAAGGGAGAGGGAAAAGGGTTCTAACACAAAGACATACCACAACTCCATTCAAAAGCCATGGTAACTTTTAAGGGAGAGTGGGGCAAGTTATACTAGACACAACACACTTTCTTAAGCAATGTGGGACAATTATCCATTCTTTTTTTTTAGAAACAAACACACATACACACACAAAGGAGAGGGAAAGGGGTTCTAACACAAAGGCATACCATAACTCCACTTAAAAGCCATTGTAACTTTTAAGGGAGGGTGAAACAAGTTATACTACCCATTCTCTTAAGCATGAGATTCGATTTATCTTCCCAAGAGTTTTGGTGGCTTTGGTGGCTTTGGTATTTTATTTTATTTTTGGCTGAATGGTATTGATTTTTGTTGAATGTGGGATATCAATGAAACATATGTGGCACAAAATCAAATAGTATAGTTATTTCTTAACTAAGGATAACAAACCTTGGATTTTGATTTTGTGCTCGATCGGAACCCTAAAAGCTTTAATACCTAAAACTTGTTCTATGTGTTAAATTATTGATTCTCCTAAAAGTTTAAGCTCTTAAGAAATGATAAATTTATTCATTTAATCTAACACTATGTATTGGAGTATAATTCTAAAGATCAGCCATCTTTTCATGAAAATTGTTTGCAATAAGAATAAAGATTACCAATGGAGAGAATGTTAAAACCTTGGGGGTTGCCTTCAGGCCCTATCAGATTTCAAAGCCAAAAGGCCCAAAACCAAAAAAAGAAAAGAAAAAGGAAAAAGGCTTTCATCTCATCATTGCTATGGGTTAAAGACTTTATAAGATCATATTCTCCTCAATGAGCCAGGGATAAAGTTTCCTCTCTTTTTGACCCTTATGTGCTATTAATACAGGTTGTATCTAGATTTCTTAACATCTTTAAAACAGAAATGGAGTATTCTCTAAATCTGCTTATTTAGCACACCAAAATGACAGGCTATCCTAAGAGTCAGTTCCGCGGTTTAAAAATATAATAAAACAATTAAAAAATTCGCAATGCTCACAACATATAATATGAATTTTTTTACTTATCATTTCAATGCTTTCATATGAATAATTACAGATCATATGTGAATAAATTTAAAATAGTAAAAATAATAAGATAAATATATCAATTTGGTTGAGTCACAACTATCTCACTTTTTTTAAGGTGTTTTGCTCTTCTTTAGGAGAAAATTCATCATACTTCTCAACTAATGCAGTAGATTCAATAGCGCGTTGACCCCATGATAAAACACCCTAACTACATATGTTGTAAGCGCCATTGGCCTACACCACAACATAGAGCAAAACCTCGATCCAAAATGACCCTTCTTTAGCCACAAAATAATGTAACAAAATTCTCTTCATTTCACTAGAAGTTGAGAGAGTCCATTTCATGGTTGTTTTTATTAATTTTCAGGATCTAAAAATATACAACATGCCATATCATTTAAAATTTTAAATGATATAGAAATTGATAAATATTTAGATTTATAATTTTAATTTGAGTCATAATATGGATTCATTTTAATTAAAGATTCTAATACCAAAAGAAAAATATATATAAAAATATTTATTATATACTCACAAGAATTTCTAAGTAGCATTCTTAAGGGTGGTGATACTCTTTCTTTCTTTTTCTTTTTTTCTTTTTTTTTTAATTTTTTTATATAGTGTTAGAATACATATGATTCAATTAGAATAAAAATAAATAAATTATAAAGATAATGGGGTTGGTGGGATATAAAATTTTTTATGGGGGTATTCATAATACTTTTGTAATAAACAAATTTTGAACCTATTTACTTTTTTATATATATTAAAATACACAAACACCAACCTAGCTAGCTCTCTTTCTTTCATATCTTGAGTGGAAAAAGCTATGGAAGTGGTCTAAAAATATTTTGGGACATTCTTCCCACCAGAAGTGGTCTAAAAAACTCTAAATGCCATATTCCCAATAGATGATACCTCTTAAGCTCTATGCCAAGAAGCAGATGAATCTAGCTTGCATATATTCATTTTCTGCCCCTTTGCTAGGATTGTTTGGCCATATTCCCCCATGGCAGCTAAGAATTGACTCTACCTCTCGACTTACCCTTCTAATTCAGGTCTTGCTAAATGCAAATAATTCTTTGGGCATTGACAAAGAAGATGAAAAGCTTTCATCTTGTTTGTTGCAATTTGTTGTGATATTGGACATGGAGACTCACCAAAATCCCCCATAGAGGTGTCCAACGAAATTTCCAAATCTTTTTCTTTCTCACAAACAAGCATGGGAAGCCAAATTACTCACAACGTATGATCCCATCTACCTCCTTGCTTTACCAAAATTAATTTTGATGCAGGCATAAGAGATAAGACCCTCTAATGTAAGTTTAGTTGCTATTGCTTGAGACCATATTGGCAACATTATCTTTGCATCAAGGCCGGCTCTACAACTTTGAGGGCCTTAGGCGAAAATTTTAAGTGAGGTCTTTTTTATATTTAAATATTTATTAAATAATATTTATTAAAAAAATTTATTTAAAATCTATTTTTCTTGCTTTTTGAGATGCAAAATTACTAATTGGTT
>JARYZH020002367.1:0-16326 GCA_030021035.2 Notholithocarpus densiflorus | reverse complement strand
TAACCGTAAGTTCAAGTTTCTGCAAAAGAGGAGTAGCCTTGAGAATAGATAAAACCCACCAAAGTCCATCCTCTTCTAAGCCACAACTCAGGTACACTTCTAAGTTCAATTCTTTGAGATTCCTGAATAATGGCACGCTTTGGGGTATTTCTTGCACCTAAACAAAGGCAATAAAGGGTTAAAGATAATGTACAGCAGTTTTATCATACAAAGTAAAAAATTTGAGTAGTATAACATAACTTAAAGTTATATACACTTACTGTACTAAAGTCCATGACAAGAGAAAGGTTCTCCTGTCTTAAACCTCATATGATTGAGATCTTGAATTGGTTGCTCCTCTTACTTTTATTTATTTATAAATTACAAATATATGAAATTTAGTGTATGCAAAACATCATGCTATATTACATTATTTCTTACCTCTATGCCATTTCTTTCATCCATTGGCCTTCACTTGTTACGTTCAAAAACAATTTGTAAATTGAATCTCAACGAAGTAAGATTGAAAAATTATTTGTAGTTCTTGACAAATCAATCAATAAGAGATATATATACATAGATTTTACCCATGCATGCGTGAAAATTAATTCACTAGAATTTATGGATATCTATTTGAATATATTTTGGTTTTGGAATATATCCTGATTCCTATCTACCAATATTTTGGTCTTTTAATTATATTTATATTCTACAATACAATGAGCATATAATACTATCATTTTAGTAAACAAAAAATAAGAGAAATAAAACAGTAATTAATATTTAATTTATTAGCCATATTATAATTTCAATATATAAATATTGACTTCAGTGCGTGATATAGGCATTAATGCATTTGGTTATAACCATTCCCGTTATCAATTATACTACCATTTGCATGCATAATCATGACACCTTTAGGGGTGAGGTTAAAAACAAATGTTTATAATGTTTTGTCATCCATATATACCAACTATTTGTACAAATGTTTTTGTACCTATAAAAAACAAAATAATCTGAGAAAAAAGGAAACAAAAAACTTATGAGAGATGGTAAGTGTAAAGTTGTAATTTACAACTATGTTATGTTGGCTTTAATTCCGTGCCAAATTTGATTGTAATTTTGTTCAATCCTTGTATTTTATGTGGGATTTCTTTGTAAGGGTTGTGTGTGAAAGAGAGTGTGAAGACTCAAGGCAAAGTGCAGAGCAAAGAAGTTTTTGCGGATAGCTCGCGAGAAGCCTTCCCACGAAGTGAAGCATGTGCTCAGCACATGACTAGAATGCAAAGAGTCCTGACAGATAGTGACAGCTGGTTTTCGCGAGTGTCTCGCGGGTAAAGCCTTCTCGCGAGATACCCACAAAACATTCTGTTTTGCCAATTTGTCATATCTGATACACCAGGTCCCTACACACACTATATATACCTACATTACCCACATATTGAGAGGAGTGTTTTTTTGAGAGAAAACCTTAGCCACAACCCTTGAGAGTTTGAGATTGTTATATCCATAATCCTCTACACAATTCATTGTGGTTTTCCTCAACTCCTACCTCTCCATTTCTAAATCCTTGAGAGGTTGATAGTCCAAACACTTACTACATCCATTCTGAGTGTAAAGTGAGATTTTGGTGCTACTGGGAAGCATTGGAAGAAGCCATATGTTTGGTGGATGCAATCGGCCTGAATTGCGTGATCCAGAGAGCTAGAGAAGACAAGGCTTGGCGAAGTCAGTTGGTAGCAGGAGCTTGGAGGGCTCGAGTACATGGGGTAGACTAGGCTTGGAGGGTCTTTTGTTATTCGTGTACTCCAACTTATTCTCTAGTGGATCGATTTACCGCTTGGAGGGCGGCGGAGAGGTTTTTTGCCGAGGTCTTCGGTTTCCTCTTCGATAACACATCGACATGTTATCTTGTGTTTGCATTCTTCTTTCCTACTCTTTTAGCTTTCATTTTACTGCTGTGAACTGATGAATATGGCTTAGAGTAGTTTATTGCTTATTCGCTCGCATTTACTCTATTCTGCACTTAGTTTAAGTTAAAGTAAAATCAATTGAGCCGTATTTTTTAATTTGGGGGTCTAAACAACTCTTGTGTTTTCACACAATTTCGAGCTTTCAATAAGTAACCAAAAAAGATAGAAAATATATCAAATGATAATCGATTAAATGAAAATATGAACAAAAATTTGTTCCAAACCAAACGTAAGAAAATTAGGAATAAAATCCAAATCAGAAAAGGAAAAGCAAAAGAGCCACAAATATTCTGAAGAACCAAATTTCCTTTCACTAAAATAAAAACGACATCAGCCATATTTGAAAAAAGATTATCATCAATCCAAAAAAAAAATTTTGAAATGTTTCCTCTCCTTAATATGCAAAGCCTAAAATTTATTTGAAAAATTTATAAATGAATAACAAGGAAAAAGAACTTAAGATCCAAAACCCAATGAGCCGACAATTTAAAAGCATTAAAGAAAGTAAATTACATCAAAACCCAAGCTTTCTTACTAATATCTAAAACACCTAACAATTATGTTAAAATAATAACCGCAACAAAAAAATGCAGCAAAAAAAAAAAAAAAAAAAAAAACTACAATTCCTCTCCCTACTATATGATAATAGCTTAATTTTGCATATTTATATCATTATTAAAATGCATTATCATACTTATTTTGAGTTAATTCATGCATTTTATAGTTGGTTTTGGAATAATGTTGAATAATCAATTTTGTGCTAAATTGAATTTTAACGCGTGAATTTGTCTTTTATAGGATAATGAAATTAAATAAGTGGATTTGTGTAAAGAAGAAATCTAATGGACTTTACTTTTACAAGGACTATGATGAAATTAAAGAAGGCCAACCCAATTAAATTCGAGTCTAATTGGAGCAAGGAATCAAAGCAAATTTGCACCAAATCCAAGTCCAATTCGGATTAAGATTTCAGCCAGCGCACCGGTTAGTATTTAGAGCATAACTTTCAGCTCAGATGTCCAATCGAGATGATTCAAGCTGGGTTAGAAAGTTAACGCAAGGGCTACAACTTTTTCTTTTACCAAAAGTCCTAATTCTGAAGTTAAAGGGGCAGAAAATGTAAGTTAAGTGAAGCCTAAAAACTTGGGATTTTCTCCAAACGAATATTTAACTTGTTATAGGATTCCTTGACCTATTTAAAGGATTTTTAGGGCAAAATTCAGGAGAGAGCTACCGTAAAATATAATTTAGGTTTTCTTAAACTTTCTTTACAGTTTTTAAAGTGTTTTTTGTGTTATGACTTACTAGAAGTCTTGCTAAGGCAAGAGGTGAAACCCAACCGTTATTGTTATGTTCTTAACAATTATTTTATGGTTTTAATACTTATGTTATTATGTTTTTGATTTATTTACTCATCTAGAAAAGCGTTTAGTTCTGTATAATTCGTTGATTTATCGTAGACTCTGGGCACGTCAAATACTTGGTATTCCGTGTGAATTAAAATCAATCAATTCATGAAACTACCTTAGACAATTAATTCTTGAGTTTTTATTGTTAAATCATCCAACTAGGATCATGCTTCGTATGAATTTTAGTTGAATTATAAAATAAATATTGTTAAGATCATTACCAATAGATGTGTTATGTGTGGATCCCAAAACCTTAGCGCCTTAATATATTGTTATTTTCTCTCAATTTAAATTACCTTTACTAAACCATCAAAAATCTCTTCAATTAAACTTTATTATTTTAGTTTTATTCTTTTGTAGTTTGCTAATCAATTCCCTTCTCCCTATTGATTTGACCTCAGACTTACCGAGTTATTACTTCGCGACAATCTTACACTTGAGAGCATTATTTAAGTCGCAACAATATCCAAAACACAAACTATCAATATCCAAAACACAAACTATGTATTTCAAAAAAAAAAAAAAAATCATAAAATTGTTGTAAAGAAAAATGAAATGATCAAGGACTTTTTTTTTTTTTTGTAAGGGAAACATTAAACATAATCTTCATGTTGTACTGGATAATTTCTTTTCTTCTCTTTTGTTTTTATTTTTATTATGATTATTTCTATTGTACATGATGGTTTGTAGGTATTATGGATACTTTTTATTATGCACGATTGAAAATAATGATGATTTTGGCATGTAGGAGAAACTGAAATTTTTTAAGCAATCTTCATGCTCAGCAATTCAACATATCTATGTTGATTTGCAGTTGAATAAGGTTAGTATGTTGGATAAGTATATAAATACGAGTTATTGGGAATAACAATAGAAGTAATTTCATGGTTTTAAAAACTAGACCAGATTGACCAATTCTATCAGGAAACAAGTACCAATTTGGTCCAATAAAATCCCCTAAAATCGATAAAAGAAAACCGAGTAAAATTGAGAACCAGGGCCAAAACTGGTTATTTGACAGTAACAGTTTTTAAAACCATGAGTAATCTACTAGTAAATAACTTCAACGATATTAATGCTTTGGGAGGAGGTTTTTTTTTTTTTTTTTGAGAGTTTCAACCTATGGTGTCCACTCTTGATGATAACTCTTTATTATTAGATCAAGACACTAATCGGTTGTTGGTGTAAGCAAGAATTAAACTCCAAATCTATTATTCAACCATCAGAAATTTTACTAATTTAGCTAACTGGAACCCACTTTGGGAGGAGAAGTTTGTGTAGAAAGAGGATCTACTTTATTGATAGTTATGTCACATTATCAACATAATTTTGGTAGACTCTTGATAAAAATACAATTTTCTTATGTTATTAAAATCTTGTTTTATATATATATATATATATATATATATATATACACACACATATATAACATAAGTGATGAATTTACTTAAATCTTCTTCCTCTTTAAGCTATTTAAGACATATAGATGACGAATCGTTTGTAAAGAGCAATTGAAACAAATTCTAACCGTACATTACATTATTAACAAAATATCTTGCCTTATATAATATTTGAATGTAAAATATGTTAGGACATATGTGAATCACTTGTTAGGAACATATGTTACTATTTTATGTAATTGGCTAATCTTTTAACAAAACGCACTTTACTTGTATTTGGGTAGATCTAGGATGTGTTTAATACTTCAAGAAACCTTGTTTCAAGATCAAGTGTTAAAGCCATGCAAGTCTGTCCAAGATTCAAGCTGAAAAGTGTCTATCATTAAATCTCGACAACTAGCATCTATCGAGACATGTAGAACTGTTCCAGCCCGTGGTTCGACAGCAGCTCGACAGATAGGGATCTGTCGAGGTTTATGAAGTTCAGTTTTTTAGCACTGTTTTTCATTCAATCCGTGATTGTATGTTTGGGCTTTCTTTTCTCACAACCCTAAACATATAAAATGATTATTTTAAGGGCCATCAAAGGTGGAACAAGTTGCACAAGTTTTGAGCAAAGTTTGTTCAAGCAAATTGTGACCGGAGACAGAATTTACCCTAGTTCATCTTTCTTGTGAAGAAGCTGTTGTGTTTGTGCACCATAGGGTTTTGTAACCAAGGAGCTTCTCAATCTTCATCGTGTGATGAACTGAAGAACTTTGTAGCCAACAACCTTCTCTAGTTGGTGATTGAAGTCGCGTACTGAGATCCGCGCAATTGGTTAATCACGTACTGGGAGCCGTGCATTACAAGGGGAGATTGTCACTACAGAACAAGTCCAATTGGGTATTGGGGTAAGGGTTCAACTGTAGGTTGGTATAAGGTACTGAGATTCCTTTACTTGTAACCGCTTGTTTTGATAATAGTGGATTCTCGGGAGTGGTGACCTTAAAATCATCCGGTAGGGTTTTTGCCGTGTTGGTTTTCCCCATTCGTAAACAAATCACTGTGTCAATTTATTTTCCGCTGCATACTGAGTTTATTGGTGATTTATTTGTGCTACCACGCGTTTGCATGTTAATTTGATTAATTAATAAACTTGGCTAATTAATCAATTAATTTATCACAAGGGGTCAATTCGTTTTTGGCTTATCAAGTGGTATTAGAGCAGACACACTCTGATTAGGTTTAATCTTTACTGTGTGATTCGTTGACCCCTGTTTGTCATGGATAAAGGACAGTCTCTTATTATACCTCTTTTATTTGATAGCACTAACTATGCATACTAGAAAGTACGCATGAGAGCTTTCTTGCAGTTTCTAGATGAGAAGATGTGACAAGCTGTTGAGATAGGCTGGACCAAGCCGAAGGAAGCGCCGGCCGATTGGGATGATGCCAAGATCAAGGCGGCAAACTTCAACAGCAGGGCATTAAATGCCTTATTCAGTGTAGTCACTAATGAGGAGTTCAAGAAGATATCCTCCACTGAAACTGCTAAGGAAGCATGGACCATTCTCCAGACAACCTATAAGGGAACCAAGGCTGTTAAGGATTCAAAACTTCAAAGGCTCACTACAAGCTTTGAAGAGATCAAGATGGAGGAGGATGAGTTGTTTGATGAGTTCTATGCCAAGCTCAAGGACATAGTGAACTCAGCCTTCAATCTTGAGGAAACCATTCTTGAACCCAAGATTGCGAGAAAGGTGCTCAGATCTCTACCCGAGAGATTTTATGTCAAGATTACTGCAATAGAAGAATCAAAGGACATTGACAAGATTCCTTTGACAGAGCTGGTTGGTAATCTGCAGACCTATGAGTTAGGTTTAACAAGAATTGGTAAATCGGGTAAGAGCAAGAGCACGAGCATGGCATTGAAGGTCAAGAGCGATGACATAGATGAGTCTTCAGACAATAAAGATTCTAAGATGAATTCCTACATCACCAGGCAATTCAAGAAGTTTATGAAGAATGCAAATGGAAAGGGTTTCGACAAGGACCGTAGGCAATCTAGTTCTTCTCAGTTCAAGAGCCAAGACAAAGGGAAGAAGGATGCTAGGGATGGCGGTCAGTACACTGTTCCCTTAGGACCAAAGTGTTTTGGGTGTCAAGACTTTGGACATATGTAATAGGAGTGTCCCACATATCTCAAGACCATTGAGAAGAGTAAGGCACTTGCTGCTACATTAAGTGACACCGAGCCTGAGGATGATTCTAACAATGAGGATGATGGAATCCTGAATGCCTTCACTGCCACTGTCAATCCTACTGAGGGAATTGTTGAAGACGTGGATGAAGAAGAGGAATTGGTGAAGTCCAAGTTTGAGAAGATGGATGAACAAGATGACATCCACACAGCCTATGCAAAATTATATAAGGTCTCAGAATAGCATGAGAAGATGTATAGGTTGACCACCAAGAAGCTTAGTGATGTAGAGTTGGAACGAGAAGAGCTTTCCACAAAGTTTGATGAAGCCAATTAGACTATTGGAGCACTGAGTTTTGAAAATAATTTCTTGGCTGAGAAGACTAAGAAGCTTGAAGCGGAGCTGTTTCAAGTTAGAGCTCAATTGGAGAGGACTTCAAGTGCAAAACTTAATGAGATGCTCGGCATTCAGAAATCTGCTTTTGATAGAACCGGTTTAGGGTATGATTTCTCTTCCTCTAGTATTGCTTCTGCTAGTACTACTGTTTTTGTTCCTCCTACTAATAATGTTAAAATTGAGAACAATGATGTTAAAACTGAATTAGCTAGTGAGAACTTAGACAAGGGTAAATCTATCTTAGGAGCACCCCCTAAGCTTGATAAGAAAGAAGTCAATAACCCTAAGGCTAAGAAGGCTAACTTTCAAAAGCCTAAACAAAAGAACCAGCATCTCTGTCATCACTGTGGAGCAGCCGGTCATATTCGACCTAATTGCTATAAGTGGTTAGCTAATCAACAGAGCAACGACATGATAGCATCGGGAAACCAGAATCAGTTTCCGTCCTCTTTTGCTCTTCTTAGAGATCTTCTCAAAGCCCTCATGTTCCTTTCGAATTTGAACAGTTTCAATTCTTCCCCCTTGTTAAGGACATATTTTGTGTAATTGGCTAATCCTTTGACAAAACACACTTTACTTGTATTTAGGTAGATCTAGGATGTGTTTAATACTTTAAGAAACATGTTGTTCAAGTCTAGTATTAAAGCCATGAAGATTGGACCAAGAAACAAGTGAAGAAAAGCTGTTCATTAAAGCTGGACAGATAGCTTGACACCTGCGGACAGATAGCTCGACAGCTTCTTGACAGCTAGCTATCTATCGAGCCTCTTAAGGTGTTTCTTATCACAATCTCGACACCTTCTCGATAGCTGGTGGATCGATCAAGAAAGGTCCTGTTCCCTCGATAGCTTCTCGACACCTGGTGGATCGATCGAGCCTCATCTCTTGTGTCTGATGTTTTAAATCTCGACACCTCCTCGACACCTCCCGATCGATCGAGGTTACGGGAATTCATATTTCCAGATCTAATTTTTGGGCCAGGCTTATGTATTTATGTAGGATTTCTTTTCTCACAACCCTAGACCTATATAAGACTTATTTTAGAGGCTGTAACATAAGAGAATACAAGGAGAACATATGCAAAAGGTGACCGATGCCTTATTCTCTCTGAAAGAAGCTACTGCGTCTTTGCGTCTTAGGGTTTTGTAACCAAGTGCTTCTTAATCTTCATTATTGATGAAGTGAAGAACTTTGTAGCCAACATCTTCTTTTAGTTGGTGATTGAAGTCGCGTACTGGGATCCGCGCAATTGGTTAGTCACGTACTGGGATTCGTGCATCAAAAGGGTGGCGTTCATATATTGAAGAGTTCAGAGGTTCTAAAGCGGTAGAAGGTTTCTGCTGTGAGTTCATCTACGGGGATTGTAGA
This sequence comes from Notholithocarpus densiflorus, assembly GCA_030021035.2. NCBI lineage: Eukaryota > Viridiplantae > Streptophyta > Magnoliopsida > Fagales > Fagaceae > Notholithocarpus > Notholithocarpus densiflorus. Next base: position 7,618 of record JARYZH020002367.1, on the reverse strand, counting down.
GTCTAGGGACAAAGGTTTTGTACTAGATCTGAAACTTCTCTTTACTATAGTGGATTGCTTTTCGGGAAGGTTTCCCCCCAAGTTTTTTACTGTGAAACTGGTTGGTTTCATTGGTTTTCCTAGGTCATCATATCTTGTCTTATTTACTTTTCCGCTACATTTATTTGTGTCATGATAGATATTGATGTTTAACAAGTTTAACAAGTTTTATTCATAATAAATCTAATTAATAACTTAGGTTTAAAACTTGTTAATTCTATCAATTGGGGTCTAAATTTTCCAACAAGTGGTATCAGAGCATTTGTCCCAACAAGTGGTATCAGAGCGGGTACACTCTGATTGGATTAATTTCCTAAGTATGATCCTTGACCCCCGTTGTCATGGAAACTTTTGATTGTTTTGCTTTGCATGATCTTGTGTTGAATGATGATGATGATATTCAAGATGCCTATTGCAAGCTTTATAATATTTGTATGAAATGATTGCAAGCGTGTATTCTAAGAGATGTGGGAGTTATAGGATGTACCTCAAAGGTGATAGTCCCTATCAAACAGTTATGATTGTGTGTGAGTTAAAGTGATTTTCTCATATCTAAAATCGTCATAACATGTAGACACTTATGCAAACTTGCGATGTTTTTCACACACAACTCGCAATATTCTTTACTACTCTTGATACATGTGCAGGTACAATGTGATTTGGCCATCACAAGGTTTACATGTATTAATGTATGCTCACTAAACTGTCTTGACTTGTTTTTGAAATATAAAATTGGTTAGACGTATTTAGTGTGTGTGTGTGTGTGTTTTTGGGATCTATGTGCTTAACATTTTTGTTGAGAAATATTTTTTAGAGTTTAAAATGTTGTTTGGATCCTTAGTTGAGTTGCATGCTTGATTGCATTCATATCTGTGTTTTTCCCTTTTGAAAAACTATTTTAAAGCAACCTCGACACCTCTCGATACCTGGCTTATCTGTCGAGCTCTTCAGTTGCTTTTTATCGCAATCTCGACACCTCTCGATAGCTAGGTGGATCGATCGAGAAGGTTTATGTCCCCTCGATAGCTCCTCGACAAATCCTCGATCCATCGAGCTTCCTTTTGCCTTGGACACATGCTCAACAGATGCTTTTGTGCTTTTGTCGAACCCTTTAAAGCTCAACAGATCCTCGACACCTCTCGATCTGTCGAGATTTACTGATGGGCTATATAAAGGGCGCTCGCGATTTCTGATCTCATTTCTCTCGATCTCTATCAATTTGTCTAGCCTTTTCACCTTCCAAATCTCTCTCACTCACCTTCAACCTCTTCCTCAAGGATTCTTCAAGCTTATTCAAGTTTTTCTTCACTTGGTAAGTTTCTAATCCCTCATTTTCATGCATTTCATGTTTTGTAACCTAAGTTTTTGGGATTTCTACAAAATTTGGGGTTTTTTAAAATCAAAGAGTTTTTTTTGAAATTTTTGGGATGGGTTTTGAAGATTTGATCTTAAAAACTTCATGCATTGCATCTCATAAGCATTATAACAGTATTGTCATGCATTTAGATGTGTGCAACTGATTATGTGCTGGTAGGTTTGGATTGGGCTGAGCCCATGATGCTTTTTATATTGCATGTCACACGTTCATGCATTCTCATGCATACGTTCTTTCCTTTCAATATATTCTTTGATATATTTTGAACTGTTTTAGGACTTTTTTGATTGTCTTCTCTCTTTCTCTATCTCTTCGTTTACGTTAGTCTGCTTCTATGGCACCCAAACGTAAATCTGCTCCATTCCGGAACCCTATTCGTTCCGAGGCATCCTTTTCTGTTGATACTACACCTTTCTCTATCCGGTTCCGTGATGAGAAGGCCAAATCGGACTTCTTTGAGAACTTTTCTCAACGAGGCATTCATTTTGAACGCCAAGTCATCTTGTCGGACTTCTCTGACACCGACCTACCCACTGTCATCTACAGTAGGGGATGGGGGCCACTGTGTGACGCCCCGGTCACTTGTCCATCCGTGCTGATCCAGGAGTTTTACTCCAACATGCATGGATTCGATTATTCAGTACCTTTTCATTACTAGCGTTCGAGGTACGCGCATAGTTGTCACACCGCAGATTGTTGCGGATGTGCTCCGTGTCCTTAGGGTTGAGTTTTCTGACTACCTTGGTTGTGATCGTCTTAGGACAGTGTCTAAAGACGAGCTCATTTCTGCTTTTGTGAGCGTTCATCTGATTGGGGTGAGCGCTAGTTCACTTACTGTTCGGGCTTTGCAAAAGGCCCTCGGTTTTTGAACATGGTCATGACTTTTGTTTTACACCCTCTCTCTCACTATAACTCTATCACAGAGCCTCGTGCTCGGTTTTTGCTTTCCCTTATTGAGGGTCTTACCATAAATTTTCCTTCTTACTTCATTCTTTCTATCATAGATGTCTATAGGGATACGGCGACCCGTGATAAGCTCATCTTCCCTTCAGTTATCACGAGGTTTTTACGCCATTTTGAGTTTCGTTTTCCCTCTTTTGATCCCTTTCCTATCATGGGTGCTATAGATGCTAGTACCGTTAAACGCAGTGAGGCGCAGTTTCGTTCGAGGCATTCTGGTGCAGTAGCTCCTCCCATTCCTTCTACTCCATCCACATTTGCTCCCTCCTCTTCTACGAGCAGTGTGACACTTGAGGACATCATGGCGCAGTTTCAGCGCATGGATGCTCGCCTCGACATTTCAGTGATGAGTTGCGTCAGGTGAACACCCGTATTGGACGTATTGCTCGACGCCAGGCTGAGATGGGCGATTACACCATGCCTTCCACTCCCGTGGCCTCTGCGGATGAGAGTGATGGCTCCGGCAGTGCTGATGATGCTGAGGATGATAATGATGCTACTGCTTCCGATGATGAGGATGATGGAGATGCTAGTTCTTCCAGTGCTGACGAGATGTCTACTTGACACTCTTACCCTTTATCACTCGTGACAAAAAAGGGGAGTAGTTTTGGGTTATGAGAGTAGTCATAGTTAGGGGGAGAGTTAGCATAGGAGATTTTTGTTAGGGAGAGAGTGCACATTGAGGGATGTAGTGAGGACTTGATGTATTTATTTTCTTTTCTTTCTATTAAAGATACATTATATCTTGTACATGGGTCTTGTGACCATTATTGACATATATTGTACTTATATTCTTTATACATTGATGTATGTTTTTCTTTCACCTATCCTTACATGTGTTGTTTCTTTTCTATCTTTGTGCACATGTTTCTTATACTTGTATACAATCTATTATTTTTGTTTTACACAAAGATGCCTTGATGAGTTTTGTTTAAAGTGTTTCAGAAATACAGGTTGTTAAAGTCTTTCTTGCCATAGACTCTCTTCTTGCAAAGTTTTTCAAGAGTTTGTGTTAGGATAGATTTTATTGTATTCAACAAGTGAGTATGAGTTGAGTGATTTATGACTTCTCTCATATGTTCATTTGTTTGTTGTGGTTTTGTCACGGATTGACAAAGGGGGAGATTGTTCGGAACATATGTCACTATTTTATGTAATTGGCTAATCCTTTGACAAAACGCACTTTACTTGTATTTGAGTAGATCTAGGATGTGTTTAATACTTCAAGAAATCTTGTTTCAAGATCAAGTGTTAAAACCATGCAAGTATGTCCAAGATTCAAGCTGAAAAGTGCCTGTTATTAAATCTCGACAGCTAGCATCTATCGAGACCTGTAGAGCTGTTCCAGCCCATGGCTTGACAGCAGTTCGACAGATAGGTATCTGTCGAGATTTATGAAGTTCAGTTTTTCAGGACTGTTTTTCATTCAATCCGTGATTGTATGTTTGAGCTTTCTTTTCTCATAACCCTAGACATATAAAATGATTATTTTAAGGGCCGTCAAAGGTGGAACAAGTTGCACAAGTGTTGAGCAAAGTTTGTTTAAGCAAATTGTGACCAGAGACAGGATTTGTCCTAGTTCATCTTTCTTGTGAAGAAGCTGCTATGTTTGTGCACCGTAGGTTTTGTAACCAAGGAGCTTCTCGATCTTCATCGTGTGATGAACTGAAGAACTTTGCAGCCAACAATCTTCTCTAGTTGGTGATTGAAGTCGCGTACTGGGATCCGCGCAATTGGTTAGTCACGTACTGGGAGCCGTACATTATAAGGAGAGATTGTCACTACAGAACAAATCCAATTAGGTATTGGGGTAAGGGTTCAACTGTAAGTTGGTATAAGGTACTGGGATTTCTTTACTTATAACCGCTTGTTTTGATAATAGTGGATTCTCGGGAGTGGTGACCTTAAAATCACCCGGTGGGGTTTTTGCCGTGTTGGTTTTCCCCATTCGTAAACAAATCACCGTGTCAATTTATTTTCCGCTGCATACTTAGTTTATTGGTGATTTGTTTGTGCTACCACGCATTTGCGTGTTAATTTGATTAATTAATAAACTTGGCTAATTAATCAATTAATTTATCACAATGGGTCAATTCGTTTTTGGCCTATCAAAATAAATTATGTTTTCTTAACTTACAAAATTTAAACACTTTTAAATAACAAATATAGATAACTTTTAAAAAAAAGTAATATAATTAAATTAATTTAGAAAATTATTATAATATATAAATTATACTTTGTTAGAAAATAGTCACATCTGTACGGACCATGAAGGAGAGCCCAGCCTAAGACCACGACCTGCTCCCTAAAACTGACTCGGCCCATCTCAACACTACACTAAACATTACCGAGCATGACCCTAAGACCGAACATTAGGGAACATTACTAATCATAGCCATGGACAAAAGATAATGCCTTGGGGCGATCCGCCTGCCAAACATATCCCGACGTCAAGTGCAAGTTTCAAGGATGTCATCTCAAGAGTATGCAGTGGGTCCCATTTGGTCAAGAATATAGAGCAGAAAAAGACCCACCTGCTTGGGGAAGACCACCCCTCATGATGGCGAACCACTAAAGGAAGGCTATAAAAAGGGGAAGAGGGGAATGAGAGAGGGGTTGGAAAAAAGTAGGGGAGTGAAACACGAGAGACAAGTGAGGAAAGACATTTATGGGAATTAAAGAATCCTGGTCGGATTCCAGAAGAAGGGATCAGACACTCAGTCATCATCTCGGCTAGGACATAATAAAGAGAGTGAAAGGCACAAATTCATCTTTAGCTCCACGAGAAACCTATGACACCATTTTTTAGGCCTCCCATTGTGGGGATACTCCAAACCCAAAATACAAGTAAATTTGAGTCCTCAGCCCAAAGCCTTCACACCATTGGGTTGAGTCACCATAACATCATTTTAAGAAGAGTTTGAAACTAACATTTATAATTCTTATCTACTATTTTTATTTTTCACTTAACAAAAAAAATCATCAAATTTTAATTTCCGCGTGGGTCTGCCAAGAAAATACTTAGACTGTGTGCAAGACACAATTAAAACCGATCTAAAAGGCTTGGTGTAATAATAATGAATAAAATTCTACATTTTTTACCCTTAAAAGAAAGAACCGAATTATGCTATAAATTATAGGACAAAGTTTAGCTACATTTGTTAATTGGTAATTAAAGAAATTTTTGGAATTTCCGTAAACATATATATTTACATGCTTATGTAAATTACATTATACGCAACACTGCTTAATTACAGAGATTGTAAGGTGGTTTTAGTAAGAGCATATATACATATTAATATGATCTCATACTTGGGAACAAGTTGTAAAGTTATTTAAAATATGATTTTTATATTAATTAAACTTATCACACAAAGAATATAAGGGTGATTCTCAACCAAAATAACACATTTTTAAGGATAATTCTCATCCACTTGTTGAGTGTTCACAAGTATCTAATGAAGTTAATTATTTATTATTTCGTCTCTTGTTAGGGGACCCCATGAAGTTCAAAAATCAGATGAGGATCCCATGAAACTTAAATTTAAAGTCATGCATTCCATAATTCACAATCTAAATTATGATTATTTTTGTTTTTCTTATTCTAAAAAGAAAAAGAGAATAGAAACTAATATCATGATTATGTCTTTTCTTGACAAAGGCTACCATTCCATTATCACATTTGAAATGTAATTAAGACTACAATCTGAGAGCAACAAAAAGGAAAAAAAAAAAAAAAAAAACTTGTCAAGTGCTCTATTTCTCTCTCCCACAAGTCTCTAAAAACAAGTTTCATGATTTCGTGAAAGATTTTTCTCCAAACTAGTTTGGGAAGAACCCATTTAAACTCTTCCTATATATTTTTATTGGATGTGAATTTTGAAAATCTAAGTGTTGGATTGCATATTTTTATTATATCCTTCATACTTGCAAAATTTCAATAAGATCAAATATCAATAGCTATTTCATCAATAAAATATTTAAATTTCAAAATGATTTATCAGAAGATGTTTTCTATCAAAGGAAAATCAAGATATTTGAAATTATGGTTTATCAAATTGTAAATGTGTTTGATAGCTGGAAATTAACAAATTAAACAACTCAAGAAAAAAAAAATAATTAAACAAGAAATGTCCACTGAGATATATAAGATCTAGCAACACATGTACATGTCACCATTTTTTAATCACAAAACTTAACCGAAGCATAAATTCCAAATCATAAATTTTATTCAAGCCCAATGCCATAAACACTTATTATAGTAAACCATATAACAATAATTAACTTTGTAGTTCCTGAAACATTCAAATTCCATGGAAATATAGGAAAATCAATACTAGTCATAGACATAATACATTATATAATTACGGATTTAACGATGGACTGACGGTATATGGATATTCCACCAATCCCTATAAACACCACCAACAAAAACACTTTCTTCTTCTGCACATTTTACTATTCGATCATACATAGGGCGAGGCACATCTTCGGGAATTATGATAGTTTCACCTTCCTCAATCCATCCATTTATGAATGGTTCAAGATTTCGAATAGGCCTTGTTGGAGGGGGATCGTAGGGTGGCATTATTCGACTATTCAAAATGAAATCTCTTCTGTTAAATTCTCTATTTCCATGTTTGATATTGTCGACAACACTCATGTAACTCGAACCAGAAAGATTTGCACCAACTATGAACCTAATGTTTACGCCTGGAAATAATTCCATGTAATGATCCCTTATTTTTTTCACGGCGTGCACAGTATTAACAAAGAAATATGGCGTATCATCATCTTGTTTTTCTTCCCCATGTGAACAAACTGGTTTGAAAGTCATACTTGATGATCCGTTTGATATATTGGACTTGTTAGGATAAAGGATTGTATTTATAGTATTCATGTACCATTTCCTCATAAATGCTCTAGAGTCTAGACTCTCTCATTGTTCTCCAAGCGTTTTATGTAATCTAGCTTGTTACTAATTTGGTAACTAGAATTTAAGAAAATACCATATATAATTCATGCTTCCCCATGCATGGAAGATGTGATCCACAAATTTGGATACACTGAAGAAATAAACATGCATAATAGCATTCAATGAATTGGAGTATATCTTTACTCTTACATAAAAATATATATATAGAGAATGTATAAAATAGGAGTAAGTAACATGTTTTCTGCGAATCCGTGACAAGAAATTTTTAGTCTAACATTAATTCCATTATTCCTTTATCAAACAATGAA
>JARYZH020002366.1:0-16337 GCA_030021035.2 Notholithocarpus densiflorus | reverse complement strand
TTCAGCGTGTCCAAAGAGGTAAGGCGACTAATCTCCACTGGCAGTGATTGCAATTTTGGGCATTGCAGGATTTCAAGTATTTTAAGAGATGGAAGACTAAAAATCCACTCCGGTAGTGCCGTCAAACATGGGCAATAATCAATCGTAAGCTTTTCCAGAGAGGTGACGTGTCGAATACCTTCTGGGAGAGACTCCAAATTCAGAAGTTGAAAAAGCCATAGAGATTTGAGGCTCCTAAGGCCTTCCCAATTGGATAAATCCAACACCTCGGAAGAACAAATTTCCAGTTGCTTAAGCGCAGCGAGATGTCGAATACCTTGAAGGAGCGGACCACGATATTCATATATCCATAGACGATCGAGAGAAATAAGATTCTTCATGCACTCCTCTGGCAAAGGCTCCTCCATTCGTCCAATTTCCATAGACTTTAATTTCGACAGAGGGGCAAAAGAGGAGGCGGCACGTGTAGAAGAAGATGCTGATGCCATATCTGTTACTTCTATTGCTGCAATCTTTGTTGTCTCCTCCAATGGCGTGAAACTGCAGTAATACAGCTCCAGATTTTCAAGAAATGGAAACAAAGGCATGGAAACCAGTTGAGGACATGCCCAGATACATAATTTGGAAAGCCTTGAGAATGAAGGCAGTACATGATTCCCTGCCATCGATGTTGTAGTTGTGGCAATTCCCTGCGTCCATTCCTTTAGATTAGGGCAATACTTGATTTTGAGTTCCTCCAGAGATGAGAGGAATGAAGAATTAGAGAACTCCTCACTATGAGATATGTACTCCAAAGCAGACAATGAATCAAGTTCAAGAACCTTAAGTGAAGGAAACTGATACAATAGTGACAGGTGTCGACATTTCTTGCATCCAAATAATGTGAATTCAACAAGATTTGTAAGCGAAGAAAGCCAATTTGGAAATCCCACTCCCATGTACCTGTACAAAGATAATAATTTAAGATTTGGGTGGGGTTGCAAGGCTTCAAGTGACGTCTCATCAAAAACAACATCCGCCTTGTCAACTTCGTCTTCAATCCAACGTAATTTCAAGCCTTGAAGGTGCTCCATCCCTCTCAAATTGGTAGCCTTAGATTCAGCTTCAGCATCTTTCCCACGTCTCAGATTTACAATCTCTAAAGTTCCTCTCAGGTTGTTTAGTGTGTTAAGTTCTTTCAATTCACCATTTAGTCGGTTAAGTTCCTCCAATTCACCATTATTCCTAGAGACTGAACTGGTATCTTTACTAATCACAAATTGTGATAATGTTCGAAGATTAGTCAATTTCCCCAATCCATATGGCATATGAATCAAATCCCGACAGCCATCAATCTCAAGAATCCTGAGGTTAACTAATTTGCTAATATCCCTTGGCAATTCTTTAAGTCGTACACACCCAAAGAGTTTAAGCGTCTGCAAATTCTGCAACCTAGAAAGGGATTGAGGAAGCATCTCGATCAGTTTGTTATCAGATAGATCAAGATATCTTACATGGTTCAGCTTACTAATTGAACTTGAAACTGTTTTAATCCCTGTTCCATGCAAATCCAGCACGCGTAAGAACTTAAAACCTGAAAAAATTGCATCACAAGTTGACTCATTTAATCCATTTTCATGTTCACCCAATTTTTGACCAAACAATAGAAATGTTCTTAAATTGCTTGTTTGAAATAATGTGTTGGTCAGAGATAATAAATCTAAATGAAATTCAAATGAGAAATGATGAGTTCTCTCAGCACCAGCAATGTGTTCCCCATTTATGCCAATAATGGCGCTCTCTTGACGTGCTACATATGTTAGAAGGTCATGTATGAGGTCATGTATTTTGAATGATGTATTGCCCCGCTTATCTTCTTCAACTTCTTGAAACAATGATCTCGAACGTAAGTCCATAAAATACTCATGACCGACATCTTCTAGGCATTGATTTGGATGTGACAACTTAATGAACCCTTGTGCCATCCATAGCCTAATCAATGTTTGTTTGTTGATATTGTAATCACATGGAAATAAACTACAATATGCACAGCACTGTTTCAAATGCGACGGGAGATGATAATAACTCAATTTTAGTATTGTTAAGATATCATTCTCTCTTTGATGTACTTTCAAAAGTTCATTATCCAGAAAGAATAACCGTTCTATAAAACTGTGGTTACCATACAATATGCCTCCTGTAGTTCTTATGGCAAGAGGCACTCCTCCACACTTTTCAACAATTTTCAATCCAATTTCCTTAATTCTAAAATCTGGTTTCTTTCCTTCTTTAAATGCATATCTATTAAATAAAATCCAAGAAGCCTCTGGACTTAATTCCCTTAAAAAGTATAGTTGAATAGTTTGTGTAATCCTTGCAACCGCCTGCGACCGTGTAGTCACCAATATTCTACTACCTCTTGCAGCACTCGGTAATATTTCTAAGGAAGATGTTCATAATTTAAATTACTGCATTATCAAACCAAAATAAAATAAATTTTTTTTATGATTTTGTTATTTTTTTTTAATCCTTATATTGGCAAACTTAAATTTAACCTCTCAAAACTTGCAGTTCTAATCTTCATGTATTCTGACCAAAAACAGAAATCATTAGCTATTGTTTTAGGTGCAAATTAAAACATAGAAAAATATGAAAGTATTATTTTGTCTAATGGTGGGTGATTAATCCAATGTAGGAATATTTGAATTCTTACACTATTTCAATTAAGCTAATGTGAATGCGGTTTAGACTTTAAGGGTGCTTTTGATGGAATATTTGAATTCTTACTTTTTCTCTTTATATTTTGGTTGGACAGGCTGTCCAACTCTCAAGCTTCTTTCAAATTTGTAACGGCTACAGTTTTCCTCTTGTGATGGCTATGTTGTGATTACTTAAAAAAGAAATTGTATGTCTACAATATTTTCACAATATTTTTACAATAAATCTTAAGTGGCAGGTTGTTACTGGTTGTTATTATTGGGTCAAAAAAGTAATTTTGGTGTTAAATTCAAATTTGAACTAATAATAACTAACCCCTTATGATTTGTTATGAAAATATTGTAAAAATATTTTATGTTTCTCAAAAAATAAAATAAAATAACTTTTCAAAAAGATTTACAGATGCCTTTATCTTCGAGTCTTATAAAAATGACTATTATATACAAAACTTCTATTATATCAAATTATAGTACTGCCGAATTAAGGTCGCCTTCGCTTTGGATGCTTTCAAATTTAATTACTTATTTAGAATGAAAAGTTAAAATAATACTGATAAAGGGACCTAGAAGTCTTAATATGATTTGATTCTCAGGGTAAAAAAAAAAAAAGTCTTGATATGACAAAAGAAAGGAACAGAAGAATCATACATCTATATCTCTAAATATATTTAAAACCAAAACAGAGAGAAAATCCAATTAAGTTCTAAAATTGAGCTCTAATTTTGTGCCACATGTCCTTTTTTATTTTAATAAAATTTTTGTGTTTAATGAGTTAATTTTGTGTGAAATACGAAGAGTTTAATATAAATAAATTATAAAAAATTCAATTATATATTATATCTAAAATTAGAAGAAAAGAGAGTTTGAAAAATTTTGTTTTACAATGCCTTTAGTTTGACTAGTTAAAAATAATTCAAATTTATTAATTTTTTACATAATACAAATAGTTCGTTACTTATTAGGTAGAAACTTATATAAGCATATGATGTGTGTGTATTGTGTCCGTGCATATGCACAGTTCTAAACAAGTATCAATAAGATGAGAGCTTTTTTTGTTTTTTTTTTGGTAATAATCTTATTTAATCAGGATCTATTTCCATAGCACAATTATGATTTCATTTGTTAATAGCTTGTAATTCAACTACCATTTTTTAGTATTTCTAAAGAGCAATCTTGGGGTTCAAATTCTCCTTCCCCAAATTATCGAATTATATATAAATAAATAAAAACTATGATTTTGTTTTTATTTTATTTTTTATTCTAATATTGGCAAACATTATTTATACCAACCAGAACTTTTAGTTCTAATCTTGATGATACACAAAATCGTCAGTGAGTTGATTATCCACACGCGTGCCAAGTAGGATACCTAAAAAACAAAAAGAACAAAGAACCTATAGAGAGCATCGGTGGGGTGTCGCCCAAAGACCCTCCGAAGGTTAAGTTAGTGATAGAAGAACCTCCAATAACTCTAAAGTGTGAGAGCTAGGAAATTTCACGTAACTTGGAGCAGTAGAGACTCGGTGTTTATATAGTGGTGTAGAGCTAACCAAAATCCTTTAAATATAGGATTTTTCCTTGTAGAGAAGAAATGGAGTTAAAGCCCCAAGATCTTAGGGCTTCACTTCCCATACTGGGAGGATATGAATATGTAGTAGGGTTTTTGGGCTTGGTGTGCAAGTTCTTTCCATATAGGGTGATATGAATATGAGTGGAGTACACACAAGGCCGTAGAGGACTAAGTGTTTCCACCTGTCAGTATATATGTTAACCTAAAAGGTGTTCTCAGGCCCGTAGTTGGAGGTACAGGTGATGTTTCGTTGGGTCCGTAGGAGATGTTGGCTCTTTGGGTCTCAAGGAGACCGAGGGAGATGTCACCCGACGGGTCTTAGTGAGATCGAAGGATTTTCAGGAGACTGAAGGAGATGTTACCCGACGAGTCTTAATAAGACCGAAGGATCTTAAAGAGACTGAAAGAGATGCTTGACCTGATGGGTAAAGAAGAGTTAGAAAATTTTCTTAGTAAAAAATATCCCTTATCAAAGCTTAATGTACATTCTGACCAAAAAAAAAAATCATTAGGTATAGTAGGTGCAAATTAAAATTAAAAAATGTGAAAGTTTTATTTACACGTGGGTTCTAGTTAGCTTAATTGATAGTCTTTTTTAGTCAAATAAGAGATTTGAGATTTGCCATGAGTTAAAATAAAATCCTATCAAATCTAAAAAAGAATAAATAAAAAAGAAGTATTATTTACACATCTTCTCTCACCTTTTATACATACCATTGATTTTCAATTAAAATTATAATAAAAAATATTAAAAATAGTATAAATATCCTAGAAAAGCACTATGTATAATGTGTTTTTAACGATTCATAAATAGGGGTTTGAGTTTTGTTTATTACCGACACTAACTTTTGCTTTTTTGGGCTTTATCTTGTTTTATTGAGAATAATATTGATCTAATTAAAAAAAAAAAACATGTGTTCACGATATACACATGTGGGTGAAACTCACATCTATCTATAGCCATCCATCTATAATATAATATAAAAGTTGGATCTCAAAACTGGTAGATGAATGCTACAATGACATCTATTCATTTTCGAAGCATCCTACAATGCCACATGGCAATTCCCTATATTTAATTGGTATGGTTGGACAAACAATGTCACGTGTTAAAATATTATTTGTACATATCAATGTATTTGCATAATACTAGACACATGGCATATAATTAAAATTTTGAATGAAATAAATACATTTCTTTAGTATGGTATTTAATTTCACATTTTTATTCTTATTTATGACCACTAATTCTTAATTTGTCATATGTCTATTTATTTTCCTAACTATTCCCATTCCAAAGACTATTGAAGTATTTTATTCTAAAAAAAAAAGTAATTTGTTGAAAGAATACTTTAATTGAGTAATATATGTGTAATATAATTAGATATTAGATATTATATATTGAGATTAAAAAAAAAAAAAAAAAAACTTATTTTGGAACCATAGTTAAATACATTACAATTAGAAAGAAGGCTAGAAGTCATTTTATTTTTTCACTTTTTAAATACATGAAATTAATATTGTACACATATAACAATAAAATGTATATAACATTCTCCTAACTTTAGCTTTTGATATTTCTTTATATATATATATATATATAAATTTGCTTTGGGTATTGATAGGAAGTGTTTTTACTTTTATATCACATCTTTATTTTAGCAATTATAATCACAATTACTTCAATTATTTACATGGTAAAAATTAACACTCTACATTTAAAGGAAAACATTGTTTTAGATATTTTATTTCCCTCAAATTTGTATCTCATTATCAAATAAGTTTTACTATCCTTTTTTTTTTCTTTCCTTTACATTAAGAATGATATAAATATTGTAATATAAATATTTTATATATCATAGTATAGTCTCAAATTTTATAATAATCTTTCTAAGTGTTATATAAATAATGTTAAAATAATATGATATTTTAGCGGAATTTTTATGGAATATTATTAACTCAAATAATAGAAATAAAATTGTATTCATTGTTTCACTAATAATTTATATTCGTTAGCAACGATTGGAAGCAAAAGCAAAAATTGTGTTTCCAGGATTATTATTATTATGTTTTTGTTAAATTTTTACTTTTACCTAATATTTCAAATAGTAATATTTATGAGTTTCCATGCATCACAATAATAATATTACTAATTTACAAAAAATCTTGTTATAAAAAGCATGCATCGCATGGGTCTATCACTAGTGTGTGTGTGTGTATACAAAAGTATAAACCTCATGTGCGGGAGTATGAGGTTCTGCCAAATGGTGCATTATATGACATTCTTTCATTTAGGCTTCCACCTCATCTAAAATTAGCATTTATGTCAAACAAATAAGTAATGACAGATGCATTAATTTCAATGTATAATAAAATTCAAAAAATTTGTATACATTTATAACTTTAAATGGTTTGAATAGAAACAAATGGAAAAGTAATGGGAAATGAAGGAATTAAGAAAAATTTTCAAATTTTTCATAAGACTAACTTCAATGCAGAATTGCAAGAGTTTGATTCAAAGAATTGGATTATATGATTATTTGTCTTCACATTTGTCCAATATAAATCCTCATTTTTTTCTCAAAAAAAAAAAAAAAAAAACTTAAACTTCTATAATTTCTTTGACAATATCTTTGATTTCAGTTTTTAGAGGTATGTGTTAATTTTCAAAATATTATATTGCTCTTAAATATTTTGTTTAGATTTTATGTATACGTTTTTAATGGTGTAGCATTGTAATGTACGTGTAGGCTGGTTTTTTCATATTATGTGCCAATTAAATTTTTGGTTTTCCATATAATGCATATAATTGGTAGGGATTTTTAGTATTTTTAGTGTTTTGGCTACTTTTAGTTCAAATAAAATGTGGAGGTTAAATTGTGATATTATTGCGTCGTTTTGGCATTATTGTTTCTTTTGTTGTCTCATGAAATTCTAATAGTTTTTATAGCTAATTGATTAATATATCCTTCTTTCAACTTTCACCCTATTATAATTTTGATCCTAGAAAATAAAATTTTTCTTTAAATAAAATTTTAATGTGACTTAATTTTATCTTTTATGTCAATTCTGAAATTAAGGAAAAGCTACTTTCACTGACATAAAAATTGTAGGTGTTGATATGGTGGAGATAGAGACTTGTAGGGACTGGGTCCGAGCACTTCTACTGTTAGAAAAGTGGATTCAGGCCCAACTAGCCCTAAACAATAAATTTGTAGAGGATGGGTTTAAAAGCTAGGCCCTAGTGAGAATAGCAGCGAATAAACATGGTTATGGGTCAAGTGGATAGTAGGAAAGCGGGTCTTAAGTGTTAGAATCCTTCTTGAACGTTGGTCCGAGGAGCTTTTTTGTTCTTATTATTTCCTCAGTGTTTGAACACAGAGGTTACAAAGATGATACAGATTGCTACAGTGTTTTCTACTTCTAATCTCTCATCCTTTCTCTGGAGGACCTCTTTACATTTTATACCCTCTTTAGGTTGATCTTGGCCCTCCATTTGTTGATCATGCAGGTCACTACTTGAGTGCTTGTCCCATCAGCCGCTGTCCCCCTTCTGTGAGTTGCAGCGACCAAAGCGGCACTGTTCAGGGGTCATTTCCTCATTAATGCGGCCAGAACGTTAGTTGTGGGCATTTAATGTGGAGGTGACAGCTTCTCCCTGAATTGCTCTCCCAGACTCCCATGGCTGATCCACGGTACTTGTCCTTTCTCTTGGGACGCTCTACGAAACCAAACTTGATGGCGCGCTGCCCTTCCCTTTTATGATCTCGGTACGCCGAGGACATGATTGTCCTCGGCGTTGCTCCTTGGTAGTTAGAACTTTCTCCGTTCGTCCTCGGACGTTTCTTCTTCCTCGGCGTGGGCCATGGGCCTAGTATAAAGTTGGGCCGGGGTAGCCAGATTTATTGACCCCACAATTAGCTAATATTGGTGAGAAAAAAATAATTTTTTTAGAAAGAGAAAAACATAATTTTAATAGCACGTTAAAATTAAAATTAGTATCAATTTTTATCACAATATTTTTATAATACTTTCACAATAAATCTTAAGTGGTAGGTTATTATTAGCTAATATTGGTGAGAAAAAAATAATTTTTTTAGAAAGAGAAAAATTGATTTAAGTATGATGAAGTAGTTGATTTAAGTATGAACCAAACTCACATCCAAAAAAAAAAAAAAAAGTATGAAATAAACTCCCTTATATATACATTGTCCTTTTTGGTAATTTATCTCTTAAACTGCCACTTTTATAAGTTCTAGCCAAACACTCAGTTTTTTCAAAAAGTACTTTTTACCAGCTTTTACCAAACACTCAGCTTTTTGAAAATGCACTTTTTCATTATGCACTTTTTGAAAACTCAACTTTTTCATTATGCACTTTTACAAAAAGCTGAACTAAACTCACCCTTAACCATTTTTAGTGAAAATATGTTTTATTTGTGCCATTCCCAATAAATAAATTTCTACGCCTAATCATTAGTTGATAAATTATATTTGACATTGTGACTAAATAATTGTGACAACGAAAAGGATTTGGCTACACCTCAGGAAAACAGAACCAGCTCCATCTACAAGAAAGATGCTTTTATATAATTGTTTGCGTAAAAATGGTAGATGGCACTTTGTTGAGGTCTAAAAAATCATAACACCAAGGCCCAAAAAATAGTACAATGGGCCAACCCCATAGAAAGTAATATTAAAAGGGATGAGCTCACCACAAGGGAAAAGGATGGTAAGCCTAAAAGATTTGAAGCCCAAAACCCATGAAGGGACAGGCCTTAGGGCCCATGAAACGAAAGGAGGAAAGAAAAAGCCCAACCTATCCAAAATCATAAAATCAAAGGGAGTCCAGTGAAAGAAATGGGCCGGGATACCTTGAGGCTGCCAGAGGCTCGGGATCCTCGGGACGTGTAGCACAGCTAAAGTGGGATTGAGACAGCTCAAAAGGGGTACCACGAAATGCAAGAAACGAAGAACAAATATGTCCTTCTTAAGCACCCAGTGGTGCAGCGAAAAACCAGAAAGCTTAGAGAGTAACAATTCATGAACAAAAGGCCGGTACCTCGGGGAACCTAGGAAGAAGAGCCATAAGAGGAAGTAGCTGGGAAAACCTTCAACCTGGCAGAGATGGATTCAGCTCACTTGGGAAAAATGACAAAAAGGAAGAATAGCCAAAAACTGAGTCTGAAAAGGTAAGGTTTAGAAGCCTTGAAAAAAGAAAGATTGAAGGTCACCCCTCCAAGGACACCCCAGAATGGAAAGTCAGTAAGAGGCTTTTAGGGAAACAGCGCCAAAAGAGAAAAACTATGAGAAACGAGGAAAGAACCAGTCATCAGAGTGGCTGGCATAACAGGGGCTCTGGTACCCAGGGAGCAAAGGAGGGAAATCAGTGGTATCCTGGAACCCTAGAATGACACTATAAAAGGGGGAAGCAGCCAACATTGAAGGGGCATTCAGTAATAGTAAATGACAACAGAATCATTAAGAAAACTCTGTCAAAAACTCAAAGAAAGTAAGGAAATATCGCCCGGTATCCCAAAAACAGCCACTGTAGAACATACTTGGATTTAAAGGAATTCAAACTTTGCAAGTCTTATAGGCTTAGATAGTCATCGAAGTCTGTAAATTTTGAGCTTATTTGGACCTTGTAACACGTCTTAGTGAGCACATTGTAATCCACAATTAAGAAAAAAATAATGAAATATTTCATACTGATTTGAGGATCCTTAACAGTTATTTCGTATGTTTCTTTATTACATTGTTTTCCTTTGTTGTTTTCTTGCTGTTCAATACATATATTCTTGCTTGCTAGTATGTACGTATTGTAGGATTATTGCTCTGTGCACCACTTGGTTTGTAAACAGCCCATTTAGCTGTGGTGAACCAAACCCAGTCCCTTCAAACTACAACAAAAGGGCCCAGGGTTCTCGCTTCAACTTGGGCCTGGACACTATCCAAAAAGGGACCCTCACACACTTTTAAATTGTTTCATATAAGTATTGTCATTGTTCAAACAAAAAAAATATATAGGGGAAACTCTATAATAAAAGAGACAATATGCTATCTTAAGTTAAATCCCAAGTTTTTAATTTTGTCAATTAACATCTCAAGCTTATGAAACTATTTCAATTGAAAGTCTTTATCTATCTTTATTATTTATTTACACTATTAGGTAGAGTTGTAGAGCCCAAAAAAAGGGAAAACAGTATTATGTTTCATCTAGGTAATTAGAAATAATCTCTCTCTCTCTCTCTCTCTCTCTCTCAATGGCCACTAAATTGATTGATGAATAAGTCTTCCGTAAAACACAAGATTTTATTAACAAATTCCAGCTTTTATAAGCTTTTTTAATGTCATAATAACTTAAATGAATAATAAAGATGGATAGAGGCCTTAAATTGGAACGATTTTATTAATTTGGGACTTTAATAGACAAAATCATCAAATCTGATACTTAATCTAAAATATGATATAAACTTTGAATTTTTATATATCTAATTTTATTTACCCAAAAAATAATGTATATATTCGGACCATGCACCGTTGGATCACGTTGCAAGGAAGGGAGTCCGAGTTCTAATGGGCCGGTCCAAGTAATCTAGTGAATGCAAAATAGGCATATGGGCCATTGCTTTAAATAAGTTTATGTGATGATCAGAAGGCTATAGAAAATAAGTTAATGTGAGCAATCCACTTTAAAAGCAGAAGCTTGCACTTCAGTGAAATATTTGCATATTTATTCTAAACTGGGCCTACAATCCACTTGAAAAATCTCCAGACTTTGAACTAAACAATATTTACAAATAAAATCAATTCACTCAATTTTAGAGCTTTTACCCTTCATATAGTGCAATCTTCAAGGTACAAAATTTAGCTTCCCTATTAAATAGAAATGGGTAAAAAAAAAGTAACTAACAATTAACAGATATCTAAGCACAAATTTTAATCATAAAGAGACATTGAGACATTAAGAGGCATGTAAATTGGTTCAACTAGTAGAGCAAACTGGTAATAAGCAGGCAAGATAATTTATCTCCAATTCTTTTACAAGCCAAATTATGAAATGCATAAATCTGTAATTTGTAATTAGATAACTGATCTCCAATTTTTTCACAAGCCAAATTATGAAATACATAAATCTATAATTTGTAATTAGATAATTGATCTTAAATTTTTACTTGATTCATGCCTACATCCACGGCAGCAAGCAACTAATGTTTTAAGTCTATGAAAAATAGAGTTTACAACATATTTCTTGATTTATTTATTATTATTACTATTATTTGAATAAAATATGCTTGAAGTTGCATATTATATATTAATATGGAATAAGAATAAAAGTTTATTTTTTCTCAAGACAATAATCAAATAATTAAGGTTTAAACTTTAAAGTGCTTTCATTAGAAGAATAAAAGTTTTTTTTTTTTTAATTCTTTTTAAATAAGTCAATTCTCCAAGGTAACAAATTTTATACCTCAATCACCATTTTTATCACAATTAATTGTGACATAATTAAACACATAACCAGTTTACCACACACAAATTCATGGCAGGTCAATTACTCAAAAAATTAAAAAAAAATAATTAAAAAAAAAAAAACTAAAAACATAGTATCATCGCTATTATAGCTATAAGCAATGCTATAGAATTTTATTTTATTTTATTTAAAAAAAAATTGGCATATATTGAAAAAATAGATATTGAAGGCATTTACCATTAGCAGAATGTTTAATGAAATGTCTACGGTTTTGTTGTCAACTGAATCTACAATAAATATATAGATTGACGCCAACATGTAATAATCATTCCCTTTCCCTTCAATAATATCAGTTTAACAAGGATTTTTGGAGAACTTAAACCAATGGGTTAAAGGCTATGCTTTTGCTTTTGATTTCTCCTGCACGATTGTTGGTATGCTACGCTGTAGATATGTAGAGTATGTAGTGGTATCTAATTGAGGACAGAGCACTTCAATGATATCCACACTACACAGAAGAAATAAACTATAACATGCTAATTGCATCTGTTGCACTTGAACATACTATGAAAAAAACAGTAAATACGTTCTTACAAAGATCTTATATATCTATCTAGCAGTCATAACATAAATCATCGATTTTTAGACCAAGATAGTGCCTCTTCTTCGCAAAAAAGGTCTCACTGTTTGTCCCTAGAGCTTGATCTAATCAACATTTATACTCAATTGGTTCAACTTTATAGCTTTTCTCCTCTATATAGGGCAAACTTTGAGGTACAAAAATTGTGCTTCCCAACCAAATAGAAAGGGGTAAGAAAATTACACCTGACAATTAGCAAATATCTATTTAAAGGAGATATTGAAATTTTTGAGGCAGATAAATTGGTTCAGTAAGTGGAACTAACTGATAATAGGAAAGCACGCAAGATAATTGATCTCCAGATTATCAAATGCATATATCTGCAATTTGCAGAGATTGAATTGGTATATTCATAAGATTCCACTACATGAAGCTTGATTTACAAGTACTTTTCAACCAAGTACGTATATAAACATGGATTCATCAAAATGCACAAATAAAATAAAGAAATTATGGATGCCTTAAACTTAAGGAGATAAACTGAAAAACTCATTGTATAGCTCACAGCAACACTAAACATACTTAGAATTGCAAAATTCATCCAAAGAAATGGGGACAAAAAGGAATGAAACAAAATCAAGCTTGCAAGTTTTCTGCCAATGAAATAACCAAAAGATAAAGGGGGAATAGATTACCTTCCTAAATGACTAGCAGGAGAGAGGGATCAATAGAAGAGATCTACTGACATAGCAGAAGTTTTAATGTCAATTTTTTGTAAGTGTAGAGAATAATAATGGGTTTATGTGAATATAAACAGAAAAATAGAAGAAAGAATCACACAAGAAGACAAAGATTTACGTGGTTCGGCCTTAGGCCTACATCCACAGGCGATGTCAAGAAAGTTTCACTAAGAAAATAAGGAGATTACAAATGTGATACAAAGACACTCTCATAGAACATTAACTCCAAATACATTCAAAGAACTCTCACTCTCTCAGTTGACAAGAGCCAAGGCTGAAGATATTTACATGAAGAGCCCACATATATACAGTACCCCAAGTCAAGGTGTAGTAGGAAAATGATTCAAATCCTAAACCAAGTACAGTACAAAACCAAAAAGGAATAGAGTCCAAGCCAAAGTCAACAAAGGAGTCCAAGTCAGATACGGCTCAAATTTGACTTTCACACTTGACATTGGTGGTTGAATTCCTAACTTAAGAATATCCCTCCCAGTTGGGGATAGAGAAGCTCTTCTTGATGGTTGTTAGGTCTTTGACTACATGGAACAAACAAAGAACTCCTTCAATTGCTTCCTTCATCTACTAATTCTCATTCTCTTCTTGGTTTAAAATCAAATTTATATCTGCTCCAACATGATACCTAAACATTTTTCTGGACATAGAAGTCTATCATAAGACAATATGCAAGTTATGCAGACGCAGTCAACCAAATACAAAACCAAAAATTGATGTTTTTCTTTTATTATATCCACTTACCCTTATTTTCCATTCTACTGCACAAAAGCACAAGTCCTCCAAGGTGGTGGACTTCACAGTGCTATGAGATGACATTTGTTGCTCTTGTCATCTAATCTGCAAAAAAAGAGTAACCTGGCATTTGTTAGGACAAAACTTAATATTGGATGAATAACAAATGAAATTGATTAATTGTGTTAACTCCAATTAACATATTGAAAATTCTGAGTTGATCAGTGCCTAACAAGAAATGCATTCAAATAAGGTTAGCTAATTGCACATGTGGTTAATTTTCCACTCTCATGGAAGAAGAAAGAACTCAAACACATAATCAATGCTTAAACAAAATAATATGGAACTTCATCCAAACATTCATATGGTGATTATCTTAAGAAATATTTTGAAAATCTTGTGGGTGAAAAAAACAATAATGCAAATTTTGTAATTGAATGCTATATGAGGCTTTTGTTTCCTAAAGTTAGTGAGTGCAAGTACTTATACTTAAATTTTATCCATTAAGCGAAAATAACTTCTTTCTCACAATATCTAGAAAGCATACTTCACACATTTATCAACCAATCAAAATTTCTAAGATAAACAATCCATTCTGATGTTTAAATGTGAGAGAAACTAACCACCAAGGAGGACCAATAAAATCTCCAGGAACTGCAAACTAACCACAGACAGTCTAATCAATGGAAAACTCCTTGGCGGGAAAAAAAAAACTCTCTAATCCACTTGTTAATCAGTTGAGACAATAAGAATTCAGAAGCCCATTTTTCCACGGGTTCTAAAAAGCTGCTACCAGAGAAAATTGTTGTGGAAAACCTTTGCAGTCATTTGCGCAGCAATTTTATTTGGCATACTGGGAACATTTTATAATTTCTAGTAAGAAAAAATGTCAAATAAGAGTCAGGTAGAAAACTAGGAGCTTCATTTGGATGAATTGAGACAGAGCCTTACCTTCTCCTTGAATGCAAATTTCTGTCCAGAAAAGTGTTGATATATCTAACTTGATTCATAGAATGAAACTTCTGGAACATGTGCCCAATTCCAATACTCACCAATACAAGAACCACTACCAAGAAAGTGAATATAATTGAAACATTAATATGAGCAATATGAAGAGAGGAGTTCCTATTAGTAACAATAATGTATTCATAATTTTACTTGCAGACCCAAATAGTTGGAAGAGTACTCATTTGTTGTCTTTTGTTTGATAGCTATAGTTATTTAGCAATCATATATATATATATATATATAAATATATATATATATATATATATTTTGGGCTTAATAAAAAATTTATTAAAATGAGTGGACCTCTACCCATACAAGCAGCAGAAAACCTCTAAAGAATTACAAGCTAAAATGTAAATGATCAACAAAGTCTACAAAAGAGAAGGAACTGTAGCTCTGTCAATGCCGGTAGTCCACTAACTGCACTCATAAAAACTGCCAAATTTAGTTCAAGAGTAGACAACTCAATGCCATTAAGCATGCAACTATTTAGCATTCCATTTAAAGCCTGGTGAAAACGGAGTTCCTGTTATTGAGACTAGAAGGCGCTGGATTCAAGTGATATGCCATAGGCGTCATAACCATAATTGTCCATTGGTGGATTATTTTGTATGCCAAGCGTACTTAAGAATGTAAGGCAATTTCAAAGATGAAAGAAAATGTCATGCTAATGAACCGAATGCACTCACCAAGAAATCATTGTCCATGGAAAGTCTAAGGAGCCATCTCACAGGAAAATTATGTATTTTCCCTACAAAACAGCTAGTCACTTGAACATGGATCCTGACAATGCTAATCTCTTATTTTCTTTAGTAAGTTGTATATCAACCACTTTTCTGTCAGAGCAAGTTCAGATGGTATTCTCATCGAAATACATGGATCAAATCTGGACCTTGCACAATATGTATTTTCCCTGCAAAACAGCTAGTCACTTGAACATGGATCCTGACAATGCTAATCTCTTATTTTCTTTAGTAAGGTGTATATCAACCACTTTTCTGTCAGAGCAAGTTCAGATGGCATTCTCATCGAAATACATGGATCAAGTCTGGACCTTGCACAAATAGAGAAAATAATAATATCAAACCTGTTGTAGTAACTAGTTGCATCTTTAGTCCAGATTAAATCTTTCTCTTGAGAGTTTTTGTGATTAATTTCTATGACAAGCTTTAAGAATACTGTTATGTAGGAATAAAGGTTATACTTTGAGAAGCACAAAAAATAACATTTATGAAGAAAACAACGTCACAAGTGGTGAAAAGTCCAAGAATCATTTACCATGAAATCAAGCTATCAATGAAATCAGGGAGTTCTCTGGAGTCTACTCTAACAACAAGCTATGCTCTTCATTCATTAGAAACTACCAAAGATCCGTTTGAGAATGAAATAAAAACAGAATGAAGCACTACAACAAATCGATTAAAATCTTACTACCTAAGCCAACTCTTCCTCTCTTCTATCTTCTTCTTACTGAATGCCAGCTCAATGGCCTCCCCATCCTGTTCATCTTCCCAAATAAA
>JARYZH020002365.1:0-16338 GCA_030021035.2 Notholithocarpus densiflorus | reverse complement strand
AAAGCATTGAACCAGGGTGGAACAACAGAACAGTAACGTTTTGATGTCGTCTTTGGTTTCTGTTTCTATTGAGAGTTTGTTTGTTTATTTAGGCCTGTTTCATAGGTGATAGGTTTGATGGAAAAAGACAGTTGGGTGTGAACACAAATCTTGGGCCGTTGTTATGATAGTATTGACAAACACTGGCCACAGATTTTTGTCTTAGGAGCAACCACATCAGCCTGTCGAAAATTTTGCAAATTAGAAAAAGTCACTCATTTTACACGATCTGAGCAAAAAAAACACTCATCAGTGGGTATAAAGTTGTGTATAAATGCAAGTTACTACAGTAACCGTGCATATTTGCACGGTTACTGTAACTTTGCAAATCAATATTATATATTATTTTCTCTCTCACCGATCAGAGCTCTCTCTTCTTTCTCATTTCACTCTCTCTCTCCCTTTCCCTCTCTTCATCTAAAAAGCACAGCCGATCAACCATCCACCCACCACCACAATCCAGTACCACCCCACCACCACCATTACAACACATAATATTCCAACCAAAAAATCAATGGAAAATCAAACCAAAAATCAACAGAAAATGGAACCCAAAATTAATAAAAAATCAAACTAAAAATCACGCCCCAGCTGCTGTCGCCGCTGCCATGGAAGCTTGGCTGGAGTGTTCGCTGCTGCCATGAGAGAGTGAAGATTTGGACCACTGTTTGTGGTGGTGTTGCAGCTGATCTTTGCTGCCACCGGTGATGGCATGGCGTAGGATTTGGGGCTCTTGGCCCTAGACGGAGCTCAAGGTGAGCTCTGGCTATGGCTGATCGTGAGAGAAAAAGAGTTTTAGAGTTAGAGATGAGAAGCTTGGGCCATGGAGAAGAGTGAGTGCTGTTCTGAAAAATGAGAAAAGTTGAGAAAGGGAGAGACCGTGTGCGGTGGATATTGGGGTAGTAGGTAGGGGGTAGGTGGGAAAGTTAAATAATAAAATAATAATAATAAATGATTATTTAAAGAAAATTTTGTGTATAATAAACAAATTGACGTGGTGTTTTGTTAAAATGAGAGTGTAAAATAAAAAAAAGTAGGTTTTAAACGTGTAAAATAAAATAAAAATTTCATCCACTGATGTGATGCTCTAAATGTCATGTTTAATATGATGTACAAAATGTAGGTGTGCTAGAGAGAGAAATATATAATATATAAATACTGGTACATAGAAATCGTGGGAATTTGCTTATAGACAGAGAGAGAAGATTCTGATTCCAAGTTGAGAAGCAAAGAAAGATATAGAGGTTTAGCTAATAAAAAAATGATCAAGATAATTTGGTGGGTTAATTTTAGATGGCCTTGGTACCTAAAACTAATGGCTGACCAATTTAATCGCTATTTATTTATTTATTTAAAAAATTTCCTTCCATTTATCACTATCTTTAGGGATAGGATAAAGAAATTCAGGAAGTTAAACAAGAAACATTTTTTTTATTATATAAATGAAAACAGAAAGTTAAATTTGGTTTTTCAATCTTTTTTTCTTTTTTTAATATCCAATAAAATTATTAGATGGAGTTTAAAATTTTTGCTCATCTGAAAAAAAAATATATATATATATATATAAATATATATATATTGTTGTTGATCTGTTAGCAAAATTGGCATTCTGTACTTGTTTTAATGGTCCCTAAATTAGTGGGGCTCTTCTAGGCCATAAGGATGACAACCCACCTCAAAGTCAAAGATCTTCATAGTTTCTACCATGTTTTTGTTTTAGTGTTTTTCCCTTGAGGAAAAAAAAAAAAAAAAAAACATTATTGAATTGCAAATTGTATGGAAAAATAGATTGATCCAATGACAGTAGCAAAAGAGCAAATTCAAACCTTTGTGTTTTTTTTTTTTGAATAATATCTAGAGGCGTGGACTCATTTCCTTTTCTATTTCTCTAACCTAGAACAAAACAAATTGGAGTGGGGTAGGGAGGGGGAAGGAATATACTGATTCGTGGATTGGTTTATAAATGAACTAAGTTGTTTATTTACAACTTGAGTTTGATTTAAGAAAAAAAAAAAAAAAAGATAATAACACTCTCCTTCCTTGAGCCTTAAGGTTTGAAGAAATTAACACCTCCACTTTTATTTATATTAATAAAAAAATATTTTAAATTTCTTTAAGAATCTCCTTATAAATTTAGAATAAAAATACAAAATTTATTAAGAACCAAAGCATTTGCAACTACAAATCTCTCTATAACTCATTGAGAAAAAAAAAAGGAAAAATAAAAACAAAATTTATTACTTAATATTTTAAATTACACTTTAATTTAAAATTTAAAAATAAGGGTTTTTAATTTTGAAATTGAGGATAATTTTGGAAACCTACCCTTAAGCACCACTTTAGTACACAATATTTTAATATTAATTTAATAAAATTTGGTCAAACAAATGTAAAAGGGTAAATGTTTTTTTCCTTTCAAATTTGAAGTGAAGTGTCATCTCTCCAAACTTAAAGAAAGGAGAATGTAATTACAATTAAAAAAACGTGTATATTTGTTAATTTATTAAAGACGTTAAGCTCAAGTTTAAGTTAATGATCGACTATTAAATAATTCAAATTCAAACATAATAGTATATTCATGAACAAGTTATTGAATATCAAAATATGAGACTCAATCTAAGTTATATAATATTATATGTTTGTATGCGTGTATAATATAATTTGAAATTTTAGACTTTGGCTAATGCCATTACCTTCACATCTATTAAATTATGCCATAAAAGTCATAACATTAACATAGTCCTTTTAAAATATAAAATAAAAAATCATAAAATAGTCCAGTAAAGTAATCAACATGGTCCAGCAAGCTTACGGTTTGTGGGATCAAAAAAATGAATAGGACTATAATCAATAAATCAATATATATATATATAAAACCGAAACCTCTAAAACTCCCATAATTTTTCACGTCATCACTGTTTTCTTTTTCTTTTTATTTTAGATCATTTTTATTTTAGGTTTTATATCTTATATATTTATTATTTCTCTTCAACGTGTAATTATCTTATCAAGTGTTACAATAGTTTAGTTTAAATAAAACTCTATTAGATATATGTTTCAAGAGCTTGAAAATTCTACTTCAACTAAAATTCTATAACAAAAATTTCAACAAATTTACACCTCATTAAATTTTCTTTTAAAGTTTTATTTTTAAAAAACTTTTACGGTTTCTTCTTTTCTTGCATAAGAACCCTGTACAGCATCAACACAAACATAAACCTTGATTTTTTTTTTTTTTCTTTCTCGCATACAAACCTCCCTTTACAGCACCAACAAAAATATTAAACCTCATTAGTATCTTTGCGTCCCACTCCTTGGTGAAGTTGATTTTCCACTCCCTCTTTGTTTCTTGGAATTATTTGTTTAGTATTTCTTGGAATTGATATATAGATTGCTTTTCTTTTCTTTTCTTTTTTGATGAGAATTGCATATGTAGGAGTGTTCCTATATAGGGTTTTTTTTTTGTGGTTTTTAGATTGGCGACAATCAGCAAAGAGAGAGAGAAAACTAAGTTAAAGAGCTGCATTATGACTACTCATATTCAACAGTTGGGAATGTTTTATCCAGCACAAGTTTAGTACGTTGATTTATTGTATTTTATCCAATACAAATTTCACACCTGATCTTTTTATTGTAGAACTTTATAATTTAAAATTTAAAAACAAGAAGCATGAAGCAAGAAGATGAACTTCCTAAATTTGGTGGTGAGTCACTACTTCTGTTTATGAAATCAATCTTTTGTGTTCATTATGCAATAGACAATCATGATTAAAAGTGAACACGTTTAGCATCTGAATTTAAAATATTTTATTCCATTTTGTAGAATTCAATAGGTGTGGTTGAAAGATTGAATTAATCTTAATTAGGTTTTCATTATCCTCTCCTTATATCAATTTCAAATTCTAATCATGTTTTGACAAATCAAGGAGGGGTGATACTAAATTCCAATATTGTCACCATATTTATAATCAACTTATTGGTGTTTGATTTTATGAATAATCATTGAATCAGTTATTATTTGTACTATATTGGATGTTTTAAACTAATACTAATTATTTCTACTAGACATTATATTAAATTGTATATTTTTAGAATGACTGAATTATCTTGATTGTCTTTTGTTTTTATATTTGGGTCTCTTTATTTCCTTTCAATTTATATTTTTATTGGTCCTAACATCTAATTGAAATGTTTGATTTAGCCAATGGCCATAACAAACTCCAACCAATTCTTTGTTAGTTTCAAAATTTCACCTAATTAGTAGCTAATCGACAAAGAATGAGAAAAACACTATAAGAAGGTACAAAAACAGCACAAGACTACAAGAGAGCTTGGTGGGCTTCAACTTCTAGAGTTTTTGCTTTTCTATCGAGGTAAATTGATGTCATTTAGGAATGAAATATCATTTGAGTTATTGAGAGAATAATAATTTTATTTTTTACTTTGATATCGAAATCAATATAAATTTTATACATTTATGTTAAATAATACCGTACATTGCATGGGTTAACGACTAGTATAATATAATATCGTGTTGACCTTTTAACAATATAATATGGATGTGGCTTTATCATGGCCATAATTGCTAGCTGCCTAATAAGTGAACAAATAGATGGTATAGAGCCTAACACGCTCAAAAGTTTGCCTTCATAAATCTTTATGTACAAATCTGGAATTGCATTGGTAGGAACTTTTTTTTTTTTTTTTGAGTAAACAGTAATACTTATTAGAACTACAAAGGTTAGGCCCTTTTGTAGTTGTACTCTGGTTAAATAATGTATTATAAACCCGGTTTAAAATACTAATATTACTATTTTCGTGTGTGTTCTAGTAAGTATTACTGTTTACTAAAAAAAAAGGGGGGATGATTATCTCACATTGGTTGTGTGTGTCTAGTATCCGTTGTTTATAACTCAGTCTACAACTACAAAGGTTAGGCCCTTTTGTAGTTGTACTCTGATTAAATAATGTATTATTAACCCAATTTAAAACATTTGTAGAAACTTAAATGAAGTAATAAAGACAACCTTATTATGAAAGTAGGTCCGATGCAAGACTATTTTGTGTTAGCAAGACAGATATCAAATGTGACTGTTATGCTCAATAACCCCACCTTGAACCCTGCATTGTTCAATGACTTTTTCTATATATAAAAAGAGTCAATCTGCAGAGCAACAATAATTTTGGTTTATGCAATACGTAGTGTTGCATGGGATTTGCTTATTTTGCTGAAATCAAAATCTTTTTGTTGAAAGTACTGTAAATAAAGATAAAAGTTAGCTGAAATAGAGATTTTTTTTTCAAAATAACATTAATTTTCAAACAATTTTGTTAATTAGCACGTTTTCAAAACTATTTAGGAAACTAACATCTCGAGTGTAATAAACTCAATTTTGGGAGTGCTAAATCGAGTTCACTGAACTCGATCTTAGGGTCGTGGCATAGAAATCGAGTTTGTAGAACTCGATTTCATTCAAATTGAAATCGAGCCTTGCAGACTCGATTTCATCCATGCCTTTTCCGTTACTCACTCACACAACCAAAAACCTTGAAACCCAGAAATCACAAAAAAGATAATCAATGAAAACCATGAAATCACGAAGAAGATGAAATCAACGAAGACCACGAAGAACCAAAAGAACAAAACCCATCAACAAAGACCACGAAGAACCAAAAGAACAAAACCCAAACCATGAGGACAGAAAAAACAAACCAGAAAGGCAGCAACAACAAAGGATCCAAAGGAGGCGGCGATTGAACCCAGGTGGCGAAGGCGGCGGCGGCGACGGGTTT
Source organism: Notholithocarpus densiflorus (assembly GCA_030021035.2). NCBI lineage: Eukaryota > Viridiplantae > Streptophyta > Magnoliopsida > Fagales > Fagaceae > Notholithocarpus > Notholithocarpus densiflorus. Next base: position 10,506 of record JARYZH020002365.1, on the reverse strand, counting down.
TGTTGATGTGGGTTTCTTGATTCCTGTTCTTGATTCTCTCTGGGTCTTTGGGTTTTTTTATTATTGATGTTTCATAGGGTTTATTGAGTGTTTCTTGATTATTGTTGTTGCCAACGGACGTGATGGAGAGCACTGAGTGAGACGAAGTGAGCTGGGAATTTAAAAGAAATCGAGTCCTACGGACTCGATTTCAATATGACAGAAAACGAGTCTATTAAACTCGAGTTTGATGCGTTGAAATCGAGCTCATTGTACTCGATTTAGCATCCAAAATCGAGTTTATTACACTCGAGATGTTAGTTTCCTAAATAGTTTTGAAAACGTGCTAACTAACAAAATTGTTGAAAACTAGTGTTATTTTGAAAAAAAAAAAACCCTGAAATAGTATAGTGAGACTCATAAATTGTATCAAAAAGTGCAATGGGACCCATGAATAATAGCAAAAATAAGCTGAATAATAAAACAAGTTGACAAAAATAATCGATGCCAAACACCCATGCACTGTTTCATTGACTTCCTTTTCCCTTTTTTTTTTTTTTTTTTTTTTTTGGAGAAATATTGCATATTGAACACACTATTTATTTTATTTTTTTTATCTACATATGAGCTATTACTCTAAATAAATAAAAGGACAAAATTTAGTTACAAAATTGGTTGTAGCCTAAGGTTACAATCTTACTCAATATATTTTTATTGGAGGTGAATTTTGACAAATCCACAATTGGATTGCGTATTCTTCTTATATTCTCCATGCTTGCAAAATTTCTAGAAAATTAAAGATTAACAGCTATGTCATCAATAAATTGTTTAAATTGCAAGTTTTTGTAGTTTAAAATTGTGCATAAAATATAAACTTATAGATCATATAGTAAATAATATATGATTGATACAAAATTTGACATGTATATTAAGGGCATAAAAAATATGTAATTCAACCGCTAGATTTTCAAAATATATAATAATATTTATTATATTGAGTAGGGTTGTAGCCTGGCTACAATCAATTTTGTAGCTAATTGGTAATTAACACAACAAATTGCCACAATATTTTCATAATTGTTAAGGTGTTAATTCCTTATAGGCTAAAATAAAATAATAAAATATCATACTAGAACCAACCACAACTAAAAATAAAGGTATTGTGAAAAAAAAAATACGATATCTACAACATTTTTCATAATACTTTCATAACAAATCATAGATAGTAAATTATCACTCGTTCTAATTTAAACTTAGCAATGAATTTACTTTTTGCCCACCAATAACAACCTGTAACAACCTACTACTTAATGATTTGTTATGAAAATGTTGTTGACATAACATTTCTCTTGTGAAAATATTAAGACATTTTGTTGTCGTCATAATATTTTCGCAACTACCAAAGTGTCAATTCTTTATGAGTCAAAATAAAATATAACAAAATTATAAAAGTATTACGAAAATGTTGTGCCTTTATGTTGTGCTTTTAGAAATTTTTTTGGTTTAGTTAACTTTGTTGAACCAAAATTTACTATTTTACATACAGTTTTTTTTTATTGACTTTTTGTATTTTTTTTTATTGTATTTTTATCTTTACGCACCATTTTAAGTAAAAATACATAGTTTTACACACACACACACACACACACACACACACAAAAACTTAAGATAAAATCACTTTTTATTCTTTATGTTCGAGGTAGTTCACAGTTCTTACTTAAACTTTAAAATCAAGCAATTTTCCCCTTAATATTTTGGAAAATAGCAAATATGTCATATTGTTATTCTCTTAGTTAAACCCTAATGAAAGCTTATGATTCTTAAAATATTACATTGTGTAATGTCTAAAATACTCTAACTAAATTTCAATATTCCAAAAAATTATTTCTTCACTTATTTTGAGATTTAGATGGTAGTAATGCTTAGAAAGTTGGAATGGTGATATAAGATGTTTTATTTATTACCTAAAGAACATTGATTTTTCTAGATTTAAATCTCTCAAAAATTATAATTTATCTAATGGAAAATTCGATGACACATTCCTTTTGTTATCTTTTTCCTTTTCTTGCCTAAAATGGGTGTTCATTAAAAACTATGTAAGCTAAACATTGCACCTAGACTCATTAGAATGACAAAGAAAAAAGTATGAATGAAAAAATTTTCATTGTGTATGGTTGAAGGTATTCAATGAAAAGTTTCAATTGTAGCATATGACATCATTCATTATGAAAATTTAAATATTGTGACAAAGTCTTAGCAAAACTCAGTTGCTTATTGTTGGAAGATGATGATATTCATTATCATTCTTAGAAGTTTTTAGTGAGTGAATATTACCTTTAGCAAATAAGTACTAAGAAACTATTATATTGAAATAGATATTCATATGTTAAATAGATATTCTAACTCTGTGTGTGACATACATTTTGTATGTATATAGTTTCATACTTATTCAAATAGAAATTTTATCTTAATTTTTTTACTCAAGAGGTAGCACGTGCCTTGCACATGTGACGTGCCACCCTAACTAGTAAGGAAAAATGACTTATTATTGTAGAAGAAAATGTTACAGAGATTTATTACTTTGAGAAGATAGTTACAGATAAAAGTATATAGCAATCTCACTTCTATTATAATCTCAAGTATAAGGCACCTAAAACATGCATTGTAGTTGATGGCATCTAAAACATACATTGTAGCTGATAGCATCTAAGGTTTGTGATGTTCCAGTTTTACTTGGAATTGATCGCCCACCAAATACCGAAGCTAATTTCATTTGATCTCCTACTTGATTTCCAATCATAGCACGAGTGGCTGAACATCAAATAATTCACCGCAGTAAAACCGCAACCATATTGGACATCATCAACAATCCAGATGAAAGCAAGTTTACAAAAAAATTTCCATGAGTAGTATCACATGCATGTCAAAGGAGGATGATGGAAAAAAAAATGCATACTCCCAAAAGCTTCATGGCTATACACAAGTCACAGCACACAAAAGGTTCAAAAATCTGGAATTACATGTAAATGTTGGATGCAAATTCTAGGCTCGAAATTGAAAAACTGAGTTCACTGGTCATAAATTTCTTGGTGTGCGGTGTGCCGCTGCTTCACAATATTGTTTCTTGAACTCCATGACATGCTACATTGATGCGCCTATGATATGTTAATGGAGCTTCATCAATCAACACTGTTGTCTCTACAAATCAAGCATAGAGATTTTCCATTTTGCCCGTTGGAGCTCTGTCATTTGACTCTGTAGAGCTTTATCAATCAACTGTACTTGTACCAGAATGTAAGAAGTGGCTTTCTGAGGTACATCGTTGCTTATTAATTCCCACCAATTTAAAATGTGCTTCACCAAATATTCAAGACTGCACAGCCAAAGATGTAAGGGGAAAAAATTGTTAAAAATACTCATAAGCAAAGCCCATAAACAAAAATCCAAACTAAAGGGGTATTTAGACGACTCCATGGAAACCTTAACTTTAATACCAAGATCATTTTATTAATTCATAATAATGGTAAATCCTCTTAATCACCCTTTGATTTGTAGGTTATGGTATTGGTGGATTAACTGACTATAAAATCATTCTTGTGAAAGTGTGAACCAGAAGTGAATTTTGATGAAATTCTCCGCTCCAAATTTTGTGAAAGTGTAAAGAATATGAGAATAATTCCAACGTTTAAGCACTTGTAAACTCAATTGAACAATCAATCAGGTGCTTTCACAATTAAATGTTTTGAAAACCATATTAACATCATGATAAATTTTCCCAACATTGGATGTAAGACCATCATTGTTATGAAAATTTTAGTGGATTTGACACCAAAAGAAAATCACAAGTATTTAGTGTAAGTATACAAAACGTGCAAGATTCAGAAAATTATGCCATTCCCAATGGCAGAAAAGGAAGAGTTTTAATTTGGCTGGAGTTGAGCATAACCATTGGAAAATAAGATATCAACTAGTCCTCTTAATCCCCTACAATAACATAGTATAATGATATTGAGCAATGTGTTGGTTATAATAACGAAAATGGAAATTATAATTACAGATTTTATTGTTTAAGTTCTTAGATAATATGAAAAAGGTAAGATGATAAAGAAGAATAACGATAAGTAGTTACCTATATGTTGAATGAGATACACAATACCATAGCCTGTACTTTATGGCCTTCAATTTCACGTATATGCAAATAAGTGGCTAACTGTAAAATTTGTGGACACTCGGACTGTAAGAGCAAATTAAAATTTTTAAATTTAGTGTATGGTTGTAAAAGGATTACAAAAACGACATTGATCAACAAAAAAAGCTTTCAATATATCCCTCACTACCTTGAATTCTCTAGCCACAAATACACAGGATAACATTGCTTGCAAATTTATATGACAAAATGCCCCATCAAGTCCCTTTCTCAAAATATGCTGAATTCAAGGGAACAAAAATCAAATTACCAAGGTAAGCCTATCAAATGAGAGAAATCAGACGATGTTAAGGCTACAAAGCACAAGACTGGAAGCCAATCTTTTGGACCATCAATACAAACAGTCATGAACTAGGAACTTCTAGTTAAAAGATAAGGGTAAAGCTCACCACTGCAGCGTGCAAATCCTTCTCAATGCTTACAACTTCAAACATGGGCATCAATACAGCATGTTAGGCCTCATCCATGTGAGTGTCAGAACCAAAAGACTTTGTAACCTGAATAAGGATTAATAACCAGCTTGAGACAATTTTGAGATTAAATTATATGCATCAGGAGATAAGATCAGACTCACAATGCACAGGTTAAACAAAGCATATGATTACCGGAGTTCCACTATCAATGTTTTATGGGGGTCCAGCCACAATATCTTTGAATGCACACCTTCTAGTTTCCTACAGAGAAGGATACTCTTTTATGCAAGTTACACATTTGTAAATTATCATTTTCACAGCAACTTATTAATGTTCCGTTGCATAGCCCACGCCTCTCAAAATAAGGGATCATAAAATGAATCCAATTTTACCTCTGCAACAAGAAAACCAATATTCACGCCAACCCGAATTTCATTACCACGTAGATCATAGAGTCCCTCTTCAAGTTCCATTTACTCCAAGCAAGTGCAACTGGTTGGAATGCATAGATCAACAACCACTGAACATATAAACTGGAGTTGCCAAGTTAATGACAACTATGAAAATGAAATTATAAAGTTATCTGTGGCAAACAATATATATTTAGTATATTCCCTGGGCCTGAATGGTTAAACTACTTTGGAGGTGTCACTAAGCCATGTGATGTCCAGATTATGGTGCTACAAAAAAAATTTAACCTTTTGCATGACGTTTCCCTCTTGCACAAGATTTTCTTCCATGAGGAACATTGTTTCAAGTTCACCTTGCATAATAAATAAGACAAAATGAATTATAAATAAAAGAAAAATAATAACACCTAGTGATTCTCTCTCGTTGTTCCTTATTAGCTCTCTTTTTCTTTGTAATTAGTTTTTCCTTTATGTTTCTGCTTTTCTTTCCTTTTTTGTAATCTTTCTTTTGCTTTGTGCTACTTTGCATAAAGCAGTTTTTTTTAATAAACATCTTTCTTACTTATCAAAAAAAAAAACATCTTTAAAGATTGCCACATAAATTATTTTGTATTTATAATTGTGCATTCTAAGCCTTTGAATTGTTCTTGTTTTTGTTGTTGCAATTGTAGTACTAACTGTGCATTCAAGTGCAAATTCTAAAATCATAGCCACCAAAATGGTGTCTAAGAAACTATGTATTGTTTTGGTCTCTTTATCTTTCCTCATTGCCCCCTTTCTTCTTTAAATTTTATAATACAAAATATTGATGTCCAATTGGCTTTTCAACTAATCTTAATTTTATGCTTAGAAACTAAACAATCTTCCAACTCATTATAATTTATTGAGAAAGGAATCAATATAGGATCGCAGACCAATTTTAAAGAAATTTCTTTTCATTAGTAAAAGATATCAAGGTGAACTATAGTGCTTCAGAATGCTAATCAGATAAAAGCTAAGCAACTAATAGTAGTGAAGCAGACACTGGCCCAAAAGAAAGGTAGCCTTGAACTCTTGTTACGGTGTGGTTTCAGTGTTATTTACAATTACTTAGTCTTGTACATAAAAAATTCCGATAGTGATAAGATGTTGAAATTTAGTTCTAATCAATGGTGAGAAGATGCAGCAATTATTCAATGCAATGATTTGGGTCAGTCTAATAGGAATAATTGACAACTAGTTAAGAAAAAAAGTGAATTGAATTTATGAAACATGAGTATCTAGTTCTTGATTGTATTAGAAACCTGAAAACCCTCATAAATGAATGTGATACATCAACACTAGAACAGTATGACAGAGAGGAGCAGAAAGGCAAGAAGAGTCATAAGCAATTTTACTTTGCCTCAGCCAAAAGAGGAGGGAGAAAAAGAACATAAAGATTTCCTCTGTGATTACCTGTATCATAAAAAAAATGAACCAAAACAAAAAAGGAAATCTCCTTCAGCAAAGAAATCGTAATAAGCCAACAAGAAAATCTTATTCACTTCCATTAATGTTGGTTTCATAAAAGCAGTATCCGATCGTTACCTCCCATGCCCACACTCTTCCAGTTGGGATGTTGTTCCAAGATGTTTGTAATATCTTCTTCTACCTGGTGGTTGCTTCCCATGCATGCCACAGAACACTTTAGCCTTGAGACAAGAAACAAGCATATGACATTGATTAAAAAGTCAATATATATATATATATATATATATTTTTAATGTAACAGTTACGAGCATTCAAAAATATGGATAAGAGATTACATAAAGATTTTGCTGGCCAATTACCTTGGTTGCTTTTTATGTGTCATCAAATAGACTGGCCCCTACAGAACACCAGCATTTGAAGTCAAGATTGTTTTTGCTGCATCTTTGAAATGATAACAGAGCTTTGTAGTTAGAAATTTACTCACAATTTCTGAGGCCCAAGGGAACGCAACATTTTGCATGATGTCTGGCCAGAATGAGGGCAAAGTATTCCTCGACCCTTAATAGGTTGGAAATTATTGTTACTAACTATGGAGCAAAAAGAAAATGCAGCAACATCATGGAAAGAGAAGAATAAAAAGTTACCTGCAGGAAAATTAGAATTGAGGTACCCTTATCAAAGGCAAGAGTTATATGGCTTCAATACCTATATTTTTTGCTCATTCTGATGACAAATTTGGATTTTTTTTTTCTTTACTTGGTCCAATCTTCTCTTGTCCACCTTTTATTAAGCCATTCCAGAATTAGGAAATTATGGATGGTAACAAAAGGTAGGAATTTTTTTTTTTTTTAAAAAGAGCATTTACCAGTCTCTCTTGCATGGGATGTTTTATCCAAACACATCACAGTTCCCAACTCACCCTGCATAATGAACAAGAAGAAAGAATGAGAGAATTAATGGATAAGATTTTTTTTTTTTGGGTGTTACTAAAGGGGCATTCTAGTTTCACTTCTAGGATTACAGATACCATAATTATGTCGAGCAATATTTTTGGCCTAAAAAACCATTGTCATTATCCTTTCTCAACTATACAATTTTTATAACCAAAAAAATAGAAGGGCTAGTTGCTTCTTTACGACTAAAATTCTTCTCTTGCTAGAAACTATAAAATGTTCCAACTCATAATTGCTTAAAAGGAATGGACATAAGAACACGTCCTATTTTTCAAGAAATTTGTTGGAAAGCGAAAGCGAAAACAAAGAACATAAAAACAAGTATTCATTTCACGTGTACCTATTTCTTAACTATAAACAATCATATAATGTAGTTATATGGATTTCTGCTAAGAAAATCAATTAACTAACTCATACAAGAAATAAAGGAAAATTTATGGAGCATTTTTAACTATTTTGATTGTTTGAAAAGCTGGAAGTACCTAGTAAATAAATGTGTGATCAAACAAGAGAGCTATGGCTCCAAAAAGAGGTGAAAAGAGAAAGAGGGAAGAGAAATCACACTTTGCCTCAACCAGAAATGGAGGGAGAGGGAGTAGTTACAAAGTACATTTATCTTCAGCATTCTGTAATCATCTGTATCATGAAGGAAATAAACCAAAATCAATGAGGAAACTCCAGGAGTGAAAGACATGACCATAAGAATCTAGTAGAAAACACTGTTCATTCAAGAATCTAGTTGGTCCTCATATGGGAAAATTTATCTACTTTACTAAAGAAACAAAATACAGACCTTCAAAGTAAGGCTGATAAGAGGAAGAAACCAGACAATGCTAAGACTACAATGAAGCATTTGAAAAAAGCCAATCTTTTAGATTATTATCACTTCGGAACATTCAAAAACTAGGAACTTCTAGTAAAAAGATGTGTACAAAGCCTACCTGTAGTGCACAACACCATTCTCTATGCGTAGAACTTCAAACACGGGCTTAATGAGTCTCGTTTACGGTATGTAAACAGCAAGGACCTTTTTCTGTGGCCTGAATTATGAGTGGCAACCAGATTTCGATTATATGAGATTAAAACATATGATTACATTAGGAGATAAGGTAGATGTGATCTAAAACCCACCACAAATTATTCAAAGCATCCCAGACTTCCAATATGTCTTTATCAATGGTTTTAGGAAGTCCATCCATAACAACTTTGAGAGCACACCTTCTAGTTTCCTGCAAAGAAGAGTGCTCTTTTACACAAGTTTCAAATTTTTACTTATCATTTTGCAGAAGCTTCTTAGTATTACTTTTTATATATATATATATAGTTACAACCTGGATGACTCCATTGGAAACACCATGAGATGTTGAGCTAAAAGGCTCTTAATATTACACAACCTAGTCCTAACAAAATCAGGGATCCTAAAATAATCCAATTTCACCTCCACAGTACGACAAACCAATATTTGTGTTGAATCAAATTGCATTACCTCATATTAATATCACAGAAGTTCTTTCCAAGTCCCATCTACTCCACGAAAGTACAGCTGCTAAGATGCAAGAGTTAACAATCATTAAACATATAAATTGGAGCTGTTTACCAAGGCAAAGACTACTATGTAAATTCAAATCTTAAAGTTTAATGTCAAACATTTTGCAACATGCTCTGCTCCTGAATTCTGCAGACAGCTTTGGAGATGCAACTGACCCCTTGAGATGTTCCAATCATGGTGCCAAAATCTTTTGCATGACCATTCCCTCTTGTGCAAGATGTGCTTTCCCAAATGACACATAGTTTGGAGTTCACCCTGCACAATAAAACAAGATGACGGAATGATAGAATGAAACACAAAGCATGAGCTGAGAAAATTTTGTCAAGCTTTGCAACTGAGATTATTTTGTGGTACCAAACGTGAATTCTAGTGAAACTTCTAGAATTACTACCCCTCAAAAAATGAAAATAAAAGATAAAAACTAAAAAGCATATCTAGCAATGGATTTTTTTTTTTTTTTTTTTTTTTATTAGTCATATCTAAGCAATGGATTTTGGACACATATCCTTTCTTATTGCACTTTTCCTCACAAAATCTGTAATCAGAAAAAATGACGGCCAACTGTCTTTTTACAAAACTAAATTCTCTGCTTTGAAACTACTCAATATTTAAAGTAAAGGTTAATTTCTTAGGAGAAAGAATTGACATAAGACCACAACCCATTTGAAAAAAAAATGTAACAGTTGGGAAAAATACAAACTTAGAAAGAAAAAAAAAAACAAGGGGGGGGGGGGGGGGGGTTATGAAGCATGATTAAACAGTTCTTGATTTTATTAGAAAGTTGAAAGCCCCCATGTATGAATGTGTGATAAAAGACATAATGACAAGTGAAAGAATAGAGGCAAGAAGTAATAATTTGCCTCAGCCGAAAGCAGAGAGAGAGAGAGAGAGAGTACATCTATGTGTAGTGTTTCTATTACAACTTCTTTGCTGCCTCAATCTTATCCTTACTCAACAAGTTTCCTCTATGGTTATGGTTTGAAACACTTCCACCGTTCCACGAATGTTGCTCCAGAAAAGAGCATCCAACTCTTTCCATCCAACTAACAAAGCCAAGGTATTTGTAATTTTTTCTTCTTGACCGGTAGTCACCTCTTATACTTCGCACTCTTCAATGTAAAGAATCACTTCAGCCTCTGAGACAAGAAACAAAACATACGATATTGATATAAAACTTGATAACTTGCAAGCATCTAACCCTGTATCTATAAAACTTGATCATCAGCAAAATCATTTTGGAGCCTAAAGCGCCCTTCTCTTTCATCTTAAGATTAGCATATAGATAAAAGATGCGAATTATCTAATTATCTTTGAATTGATAATAGAGATTTTTACCAAAAAAAAAAACTTGTGCTATGTGCTAGGATTTTAAAACTTTTAAAATAATATACTCAATGATATCCATTAAAATAGTACATGTATCACCAAATCAAATCAGATTGAATGAGGCCCGAGGAGCATGAAACACTTTTGCATTATGTCTGGACTAAATGAGAGTGAAACATACCTAGACCCTTGATAGGTTGGACATTATAGTTGTTAAAAA
>JARYZH020002364.1:0-16342 GCA_030021035.2 Notholithocarpus densiflorus | reverse complement strand
TGTATGGGATAATAATAATTTTTCCGTTCTGCCATTATCAACTAAATAGGAATGCCGAGCAGCTTGTTTGGAGGACTGTAACTGTGAAGCCCCTATGTACAAAAATAGTACGTGTCAAAAGCTGAAGCTTCCTTTGAAATATGGAAGAATGGTACTAAATGATTCAAACACAGCATTTTTCAAGGTAGGCATATCCAAACCCACCATAGATAATAAAACTGTACTCATGGGTAGCCAAAAAAGGCATCCAAAGAACATATACTGATTATAAGCATCTCACTTGCTGCTTTCGAACACATTATGTTAGTGATTTTTGGGATTGTGATTAATAGAAATTGGGTCTGGGTGTATAAAAGGGTCTCTAATAGCGGAAAAGTTGGTCTGATCATGGATTTTTCTCCAAGATCATTTACTTATTCAAATATTGAGAAAATAACTAATGGTTTCAAGGAAGAGCTAGGTAGAGGTAAGGGATCATTTGGGACTAAGGGTGTTCACCAAACTGCACAAAATGCAAAAACCGCACCAAAATTGACCGTAAAATAACATAACTACACTGCACTACACCGCAAGTAGCAGTGTACTGCATTGCATGATGCAGTACAGTTTGCGGTTTTATAATAAGAAAACCACAAAAATCGCACCGCACCCTCTCTATATATTAATTTATTTATTTTTTTTTAATATTAAATATATTATTAATAGTTTAATAACCCTAGTTTAAAAAAAAAGTTTGATAACCCTAGCAAGTATTGATTAGAAAAGCCAGCCCAAAATAAAGAAAAACTAGCTTAATAGTTTAAAACTTGGCTCAAAAAGGGAAAAATTAGTCTTGGGTTGGGTAAGAAAAACCCAAAATTTGAAAAATATATCGACTTCAAATCGTTCAAACAGCATCTTATACATCGCACCGCACATATGACTGCAAAAATGAGGTGTGGTTATGGTTTTGGCTAAATTCTAAACTGCACCGTACCGCACATATGACCGCAAAAATAAAGTGCGTTGTAGTTATGGTTTTGGCTAAACTGCACCGTAAAATGCAGTGCTAAAAATGGCCCAAAACTACACTGCACTGCACTGTGAACACCCCTATTTGGGACTGTGTACAGGGGAATGATATTGAATGATCAAAAGCTTGTAGCCTTCAAAAGACTAGAGAAAGTGTTGGCAGAAGGGATAAAAGAGTTTCAAACTGAGGTCAATGTCATTGTCATTGGTAGAACATACCACAAGAACCTTGTCCATCTACTCGGGTATTGTGATGATGGAGAAAATAGACTTTTAGTATATGAGTATGAGTAATGGTTCACTTGCAGATATGCTCTTCAAACATGAAAAACAGCCTTGCTGGAATGAAAGAATTGAAATCGCTCGCAACATAGAGAAAGGAATTCTATATCTTCATGAAGAGTGTGAGTCACAAATCATTCATTGTGACATAAAGCCCCAAAACATACTCATCGATGAATATAGATGTGCAAAAATCTCTAACTTTGGATTGGCAAAGCTGCTAAAGCCAGACCAAACCAACACCTTTACGGGCATCCAACAGACAAAGGGGTATGTTGCACCAGAGTGGCACCGAAAACAGCCAGTAACAGTCAAAGTAGATGCATACAGCTTTGGAATTGTGTTGCTGTAGCTTTTATGTTGTGGAAATAATGTGGACTGGAATCTTCCTGAAGAAGAAGAAGCTATTCTTGAAGAATGGGCATTCCATTGCTTTAAGGCTCATGAACTTGGAAAACTTGTGAGTGCTAAGGAGGTTGACAAAAGGCAATTGGAGAGAATGGTTAAAGTGGGACTTTGGTGCATTCTTGATGACCCATCACTCCACCCTTCAATAAAGAAGGTTCTGCTAATGCTGGAAGGGATTGTAGAGTGTAGATACATATCCCAATCCTTCCAAATTCGACTTCTTCTCTTAGTATCGTGTAAAATGTGTTTGTATTTTTTTTTTCTTAAGCTAAGTTTTATAAAGAATTTGAGTGAAATAACTCCCTCCATTACATAGGGATGTTTCAGTATTCAATTGGCCTAAAGGCCATGGAAAAATATGGTTGTACTTGTATCTTTTTACAACCCACATAGGATGTTATGGAAGGCTGATTCGTGCAATCATATTGTTAAGTTTCTTTCTTGTACACTCTCAAATCAACCGACGTCTAAATTTCCTAATAATTACACAATCCAATGTCACATGTGGTTAAACTCGTCTTATTGAAGACTCCATTCTTAAGTGGAGGTACAAAAATGGCTATATTTCAAAAAAATTTTGAAACAATATTATCTTTCAAAATAATTTGCAAAATAATGTTATTGGGTAAACAGTCTGTCTATAAGCATGCCTAAATTTACATTCAGTTTTATATTATGCTTGTGTGTCAACATGTGATTGAATTATCACATTTACACTTACAATCACCATGGATACTTGGTGAAAAGAGGATTTACAATTTAGTGTGTGTTTGCCTAGCACTGAAGCTGCATTTAAGCTGCGTTTGTGTTTTTTTAGCTGGTCCCATGACACTGTTCATGGACCAGCCAAAACACAAAAACATGTGAATAGTGTTCGTGAACAATGTTTTGCTTTTTAAAAAATATTTTGCTACAGTGTTTTCAACAATAAATTTTTAGTTTTCAGCAAATAAGCGGTATCCAAACAGATCCTTAGTGCTCCAATCACAAGTTAGCAGCTTGCACACAAGTTTGTTATAGGTTTGGGTGCGCCACTAGAATTTTCCGAGTAAAAGCTGGCTCTCACTGATAATTCACTGGGATACAAGTGGAAAGATTATGAATGTGTATAGGCACTGACATATCAGTCCACTAAGAAAGAGACTTAAAAGGAATGATTTTTTCTTGATATGCAGATTCTTTGCACATACACAATTGTTTACCCTATACAACACCAAAAGTTGGTACTGTTTGCAGCATTAGAAAAATATAAGAGACAAACACTTGAGCCATTGTTTGATTTATGGACTATATGTAATATACTCTAGGTATGCAGATATTTGGTCTTGATGTAGACTAAGTCAAACTATAAGAGACAACTACTCGAGCCATTGTTCGATTTGTGGTCTATATATTGGCTATTTGTAATATATGCTTACCAAAAAAAACAAAACTATATATTCCATAATATATATATATATATATATATATAGAGAGAGAGAGAGAGAGAGAGAGAGAGAGAGAGCTGGATTGAATTTGAATTTTTAATTCCTAAGCGTTATTATTTATTTTCCATTTCAAACCAGTGTTAAGGAAAACAGATGGAGAAGATATTGTCCCGGATGGCAACTATCTTGCTCTTTCTTTTTCTTTTAGCAATTCAAAAAAAAGAAGAAGAAAGAACTCCATTTTTGTTGGAGCAACCACATTAGCAAATATGGCATGAAACTCGCATTTTTAAGAGTGTTATTGAACATCTTTGGCATAATGGTCACTCCACAGATATAAGTGTTGTGAGATGTTGAGGGTAAGAGTCAAAGTTCAAATCTTTAGAAAGAAACTTTACATTCATACACATAGATTATGCTAGAGTAAAATTCCATCTTAGATAAAAAAAATTGAGAAAATACTATTTTTAAAGTGATTTAAAAACAATGTTATCTGGTCAAGTAATTTGGAAATCATTATTATTGAGCAAAAATGACCCTGGCCGAGTGGCCGGCCCTGACCTTGGCAGACTAATGGATAGACTATAAAATGTGTACATGCATGGACTTTTAGTCCACTGAGAAAGAAACTTAAAACATTGATTTATTTAATGTTTTCATAAAGAATGGTTAAAAAATTTCCTCCAAAATTAACGGAATAAAAAAATTTGTGTACTCGGGTGAAAAACAGTCTACAAATATTCTTTCCTCTCTTTACTCATCCCAAACAAACATATTATCATGATTTCGGTTGCTTTTGAGGGTGTCCGTAAAACTGTATAAAATAGACAAGTTTAACCCAAATTATATTTACCCTTCTTTTGTTCCTTCTCTCAATTTTCATTCTCTCCCTTCACACACGGCCAAAACATAGGATGAGTATACTGCATACACAATTTTTTTACTCTTTCTTATAGAAACTCATTACTTTTTGCAGCAATAAAAAAAATAAAATAAAATAAAAATTCATAGGAGGTATGCAAATATTTGATTTTTGAGTAATGTTACAGACATAAACTTTTTTACAAAATCAATATAAATATATATATATATATATTTGCAGATACCTCATGCGTGAGAAAATGAGGCTCTACCATGTGGTGCTTTGTATGGTATTTCATATAGCCTTTCGCATCACCTCATCTTTTTATTAGTGACCAGTTTAAGCTAAAAATGTAGAAGATTACGAGATTTCATTCCACCCCCTTTTCCAACTTCTTGATCTCTTCCACTTTTAATTTCATTAATTTCAAAAGTGAAAGGTTTCCTTCATTCAATGTTAGGTTTACATGTTATAACATCTATTATTTTATATATATTCTAGTTTCACAAAATATTTAAGGAGAGAGAGAGAGATAGAGAGAGAGAGAGAGAGAGAGAGTCAAAGAGAGTATGAATAGGCTTTGGTTTTACGTGCATATGATCTAAACCTCTCAATAACACTGCTAAAACTTGATATAGTGTTTTAGTGACATTTAGGGGTCGTTTGGTAACGTTGTTTTAGTAACGTTGTTTGTATTTTTTAGAAATACGTGTGGGTGAAAAAGTGTGTGGAAATACGTATAACGTTATTTAAAAATTGAAAACATGTTGTTAAACTTCTATACCAAACGGCCCCTTAAGGTTTCTAAAAGGTATGTCTAGGGAAGACATAGAGCCTTAAAATGTGTTATTTGTGTTTATTTATATTTTTAGGAAGTGCTTAATCTTTGCAAGTGATTGAGGTACTTAGTTGTATGTAAAATTAAACTTAAGATATGAAATAGTATAATTTTATATTTCTCCATTCAATTGTTGTTATATTGTTAATCTCTTGATATGTATATTTAGTTTTGCAAATTAAAAATTATAAACCTAAAATCTTAGATATTCAGCTTTCAAAAGTTCGTGTTTTCTTTAAAAGAAGAAGAAGAAATACTCCTAAAAAAGAAAAAGAAATAATAAGATTTTTTATAATGAAAATGTCAAATGTAAGAACCAAATATACATGTACACTGGATTAAAAAAAAAAATCAATAGATATGTAGTGGCATTTTTAGGGTCTAATTAGTTATGGTTATATGGATATATTGTATTACAAAATTTTTCTTCATTATTTTAGTGACATATAATACATACTCGAAATTAATTTTCCAATCATTATAACACATATAAGTAATATAGAACTAATAACGAATAGGTGTATTGCACGAGACATCTGCCAGTTTTCATAAATTGTTGATGTGGCAAATTCTTATTGATTCTCATCTAAGTCTACTATTGACCATATAAATAGTTTGTAAAAAAATTGTCCTTCCTGGGTCTTCATGTAGATCTAAGTCAACTATTAGGGACAAATACTTGAGACATGTTTTATTGACTACATATAATATGCGGAGGTTTGGCTATTTATAATTTATGCTTACGAACAAGGGACTGTATATAATATATGGAGGTGGATTGAATTCTTAATTCCTAAACGTTATTATTCACTCCCATTAGAAACCAGAGAGAGAGAGAGCTAGCAATTGTCCACTGATGGCAACTATCTTACCTTTTCTTCTTCTTTCAGCAATTTTCACTACAGAAGCTCAACAAGGGGAATCCGTTGTAAACCTTGCCTCTTCTTTAACACCTACCTCTAAGTCTTCATGGCTGTCACGCTCTGGTCTCTATGCCTTTGGCTTCTACCAACAAGCCAATGGCTATGCTATAGGAGTTTTTCTTGCAGGGATTCCTGAAAAGACAGTAGTCTGGACAGCCAACCGAGACAAACCCTCTAGCTCTCGCTAGTGTTACATTGAATTTCGCTAGTGATGGTAGACTCATCATGCAATCGGCACAAGGCGAAGAGATGGCCATTGCCATTCCTCCTGAACATGCAACATCAGCATCAATGCTCAATTCGGGAAACTTAGTTCTCTATAATTCTAATAAGAATATTATATGGCAAAGTTTTGATAATCCAACCAATACCCTCTTATAGGGTCAGTGTTGTTGGGAAATTTAGACCCCGGTTGATAGAATTAACAAGTTTTAAACCCAAGTTGTTAATTAGGTTCATTATGAATAAATCTTGTTAAAACAAACAAACATCAATATCATTTCAATAATGAATGCAGCAGAAAAGTAGATAAGACAAGATATGATGACCCAGGAAAACCAATGAAACAAACTAGTTTCATAGTAAAAAACCTGGGGGAAAACCTTCCCGAAAAGCAATCCACTATAATGAAAAGAAGTTTCAGATTTAGTACAAAACCTTTATCCCTAGACTCTACAATCCCCGTAGATGAACTTACAGCAGAAACCTTCTACCGCTTCAGAACTTCTGAACTCTTCAATATATGAACGCCACCCTTTGATGCACGAATCCTAGTACGTGACTAACCAATTGCGCGGATCTCAGTACGCGACTTCAATCACCAACTAGAAGAAGATGTTGGCTGCAAAGTTCTTCACTTCATCAACAATGAATATCAAGAAGCACTTGGTTACAAAACCCTAAGGCGTAAAGATGCAGTAGCTTCTTTCAGAGAGAATAAGGTATCGGTCACATTTTGCATATGTTCACCTTGTATTCTCTTATGTGACGGCCTCTAAAATAAGCCTTATATAGGTCTAGGATTGTGAGAAAAGAAACTCTACACATACATGTCAGCATGGGCCGAAAATCAGATCTGAAAATCTGAATTTCGTAAGGTTCAGTAAATCTCGATCGATCGAGGAGGTGTCGAGGAACATCTCGATCTATCCATCAGGTGTCGAGAAGCTATCGAGGAGACAGAAAATTTCTCGATCGATTGACCAGCTATTGAGAAGGTGTCGAGATTGCGATAAGAAACACCTTAAGAGCTCGACAGATAGCCAGGTGTCGAGGAGGTGTTGAGCAGCTGTCGAGATATCTGTCCACAGGTGTCGAGCTATCTGTCCAGCTTTAATGAACAACTTTTCTTCACTTGTTTCTTGGTTCAATCTTCATGGCTTTAATACTAGACTCGAACAACATGTTTCTTGAAGTATTAAACACATCCTAGATCTACCCAAATACAAGTAAAGTGCGTTTTGTCAAAGGATAAGCCAATTACATAAAATACGTCCTTAACAATCTCCCTCTTTGGCAATCCGTGACAAAACCACAACAAACAAATGAACATATGAGAGAAGTTATAAATTACTCAACTTATACTCACTTGTTGAATACAATAAAATCTATCCTAACACAAACTCTTAAAAAACTTTGCAAGAAGAGAGTTTATGACAAGTAAACTTTGACAACCTGTATTTCTAAAACACTTCAAACAAAACTCATCAAGGTATCTTAGTGTGAAACAGAAATAATAGATTGCATACAAGTAGAAACATGTGTATAAAGATAGAAAAGAAACAACACATGTAAAAGATAGGTGAAGAAGAAATACATCATCAAAGATAAGTACAATGTATGTAAACATGGTCACAAGACCCAAGGTACAAGAAGAAGGAAGTAAGCACTCCCCCTAACAAGATGAAACACAACTCCCCCTTACAAAGGAATGTATTTCTCCCCCTAATATGTAGAATCTTAAAAAGAAACCACATATTTTCCACAATTTCTCCCCCTTTTTGTCATGATTGACAAAGGGTACAAGAAGTTAGAAAGCTTCACCCGAGAAACTTAAAAATGATCAAGGATGATCAAGGGGGCACAAGAAATCCATATAAATGCATGAATGTAATGAAACAAGATGCTATGGAAAAAAAAATCTCTCAACAAGAAAAATGTTATGCATATAGATCCCAAAAAAACACACACACACACACACACACACACACACACACACTAAACAAGTCTAACCAATTTTATATTTCAAAAATAAGTCAAGACAGTTTAGTGAACATACATTAACACATGTAAAACTTGTGATGACCAAATCACATTGTACCTGCACATGTATCAAGAGTAGTAAAGAATATTGCGTGTTGTGTGTGAAAACATCGCAAGATTGCATAAGTGTATACAAGTTATGACGATTTGAGATATGAGAAAATCACTTTAACTCACACACAATCATAACTGTTTGATGGGGACTATCACCTTTGAGGTACATCCTATAACTCCCACATCTCCTAGAAAATACGCTTGCAATCATATTTAAAGCATTTTTTTATCTTTTTGCTTTTCATTTTCTTTGCATATTTTATTGAAGCAAATCATACATAGGCATAAGAGAGAGAAAAGAAAATACCCAATAATGGCAAACATTTGACATTCTAATTTTGCTATGCCGAAGCACACAAATGTCCTTGACACTACACTTTTGCTATGCCGAAGCATACAGGTGTCATATTATGATTGGCGGGCAACAGTGGTGAGATGGTTATTTATGCATTTCTCTTAGGATTTTCTAATCCTTCCCATCAAAAAGAGTGATACGAGTGTTAAGTACAAGAGATAACTTAATGTTACTCATTACAAACAAGAGCGACAAAGCTCACTTACTTAGTTGTGCATAGAGATGCTCATCTAAGCTACAAGAGATATAAAGTTTAGAAAAACTCTATTTCAATGGCCATCCAAGGTACACAAATACCAATGTACACAAAACACACACTGTTTTTGTATTTTTCTGATTTTTCCTTTTTATTTTTATTTTGAAAACAAAACAAAATAAAAACTAAACAACCAGACAAAAACAGACAAACAATCATGAAAGCATAAAAGAAATATGCATATGCATGAAGGCATGATAGAAAGATGCAAATGCATGAAAGCATGATTCCACATTAGATAAGAAATCAAGCAAAGAGAGTCCTACTATAGATAGAAAGAATTAAAGCAGAGGACAAACAAAAAAGACAATTAAGTCTTAGGTTCCTTTCTCACCCACACAGCACGAGTCTTTGGCTGTGAAGATGAAAAGACACGTGTCTTAGTATATCTACTAAAGGACATAGAAGAATTAGAATTCTCCTGAAATTGAGTTAAAAAGCTCAAGATTTTTAATAACTCTTCAAACAAAGGTGTAGGTCCTTGAGATGAAACCTGTGACTGTTTGGACAATTACTTATGAGGATACAACCTAAAGCAATTAGGACAAATGTGTCCAGAAACACCACAATAGTGACAAACATGAGCAGTTTCGAACTACCATGCTTCCCAGAAGGAGGTCTAACCTTAGAGGTTGACAGAGACCTCAACTTAGGACAATTTGGCCTAATATGACCAACAATGTGACAATGATGACAAATGGGGACAAAAACAGATTTTTCATTCAACCTAGGAGGAGTTTTAGACATAGGTTTAGAACCTTCAGCGTTAACATCAGATTGTTTGCCTTTGTCTATTCTAGCAGTATTAGCCTTCAACTCTTCATTATTCCTTTTAAATGGAGGAATATAAAAATCTTTTTCTTTTGAGTTAGGCTCAACAACAAGTTTGGCACTAGTTAATTTTTCAATTTCAGTTTTAAAATCAACTAGTTGCTCTTCCAAACTTTTAATTTTGTCCACCTGAGATGAAATTTGATTTTTAGAATTCGCATTCAAATTATTGGCTTCATCCAATTTTGCAATCAAATCATCTTTTTCAAGCTTAACCTTTTTAAATTTAGTTTTTGATTTTGTAGAACATTCAAGAGATTTCATACAAAAATTATAAAGCTTGCAATAGGCATCTTGAACATCATCATCATCATTCAACACAAGATCATGCAAATCAAAGCAATCAAGAGTTTCCATGACAACAGGGGTCAAGGATCACACTCAGGAAATTAATCCAATCAGAGTATACCCGCTCTGATACCACTTGTTGGGAAATTTAGACCCCCGTTGATAGAATTAACAAGTTTTAAACCCAAGTTGTTAATTAGGTTTATTATGAATAAATCTTGTTAAAACAAACAAACATCAATATCATGTCAATAATGAATACAGCGGAAAAGTAAATAAGACAAGATATGATGACCCAGGAAAACCAATGAAACAAACTAGTTTCACAGTAAAAAACCTAGGGGGAAATCTTCCCGAAAAGCAATCCATTATAATGAAAAGAAGTTTCAGATATAGTACAAAACCTTTGTCCCTAGACTCTACAATCCCCGTAGATGAACTTACAGCAGAAACCTTCTACCGCTTCAGAACCTCTGAACTCTTCAATATATGAACGCCACCCTTTGATGCACGAATCCTAGTACGTGACTAACCAATTGCGCGGATCCCAATACGCGACTTCAATCACCAACTAGAAAAAGATGTTGGTTGCAAAGTTCTTCACTTCGTCAACAATGAAGATCAAGAAACACTTGGTTACAAAACTCTAAGGTGCAAAGACGCAGTAGCTTCTTTCAGAGAGAATAAGGTATCGGTCACCTTTTGCATATGTTTACCTTGTATTCTCTTATGTGACGGCCTCTAAAATAAGCCTTATATAGGTCTAGGGTTGTGAGAAAAGAAACCCTACACATACATGTCAGCATGGGCCGAAAATCAGATTTGGAAATCTGAATTTCGTAAGGTTCAGTAAATCTCGATCGATCGAGGAGGTGTCGAGGAACATCTCGATCTATCCACCAGGTGTCGAGAAGCTATCAAGGAGACAGAAGATTTCTCGATCGATCGACCAGCTATCGAGAAGGTGTCGAGATTGCGATAAGAAACACCTTAAGATCTCGACAGATAGCCAGGTGTCGAAGAGGTGTCGAGCAGCTATCAAGATATCTGTCCACAGGTGTCGAGCTATCTGTCCAGCTTTAATGAACAACTTTTCTTCACTTGTTTCTTGGTCCAATCTTCATGCCTTTAATACTAGACTTGAACAACATGTTTCTTGAAGTATTAAACACATCCTAGATCTACCCAAATACAAGTAAAGTGCGTTTTGTCAAAGGATAAGCCAATTACATAAAATATGTCCTTAACAAGTGCCTCACGGCTGGAAAAGAGTTGGTTTCGAGTGCTTTAGAGTCTAATCAATCAATAGGAATATTTCGTCTGGCGATGCAAACAGATGGACTCCTTGTGCAGTACCCAGTGGGATCGCCAAACTCATCTAATAATGCTTACTGGGATTCACAAACAGAAGGACAAGGAAGTGATGTATCACTATGTCTTGATGATTATGGGAATCTCTACTTGCCCAATTCCACCGTCACATCCCTTACAAAACTGACTCAACGTAGATATCTGACAAATGATACAATCTATCTTATGAGAATTGATGCTGATGGGATCTTTAGGCTATTCTCACACAATTTGGATAAAAATGGGAATTGGTCAGAGATATGGGCATCTTCTGATAATAAGTGTGACCCTAAGGGCCTGTGTGGCCTCAATGGGTTTTGTACTAATATTGGTGAAGACAAAGCCAATTGCTCATGCATTCCAGGATTTGCGAGTGTTAACCAAGAGAAATGGAGTTCAGGCTGTGAAAGGAAATTCACTGCAGAAAGTTGCAAAAGCAAAGACGGAAGTATCACATATACCATGGAACCAATATCCAATAGTGAATGGCAATTTAATAATTCTCTTTCCATTCTGTCATTATCAACTAAAGATGAATGCCGAGCAGCGTGTTTGGTGGACTGTAACTATGTGCCGAATGCTAAAGCTTCCTTTGAACTATGGAAGAATAGTACGTACTAAGTGATTCAAACATAGCATTCATCAAGGTAGGTATGTGTACATCCATCATATATGATATTGTGCCCATGGGTAGCCAAAAAAAGCATCCAAAGGACATACTGATTATAAGCATCTCACTTGCTGCTTTCGAACTCATTATGTTAATGATTTTTGGGATTGTGATTTATAGAAATTGTGTCTGGGGATATAAAAGGGTCCGTAATAGTGGAAATGTTGGTTTGAGCATGGATTTTTCTCTAAGATCATTTACTTATTTTGATATTGAGAAAATGACTAATCATTTCAAGGAAGAGCTAGGTAGAGGATCATTTGGGACCGTGTACAAGGGAACAATATTGAATGGTCAAAAGCTTGTAGCCGTTAAAAGACTAGGGAAAGCATTGGCAGAAGGGGAAAAGAGTTTCTAACTGAGATCAAAGTTATTGGTAGAACACACCACAAGAACCTTGTCCATCTACTGGGGTATTGTCATGATGGAGAGAATAGGCTATTGGTATATGAGTACATGAGCAATGGGTCACTTGCTGATATATTCTTCAAACCTGAAAAATAACCTTGTTGGGATGGAAGAATTGAAATTGCGCACAACATAGCAAAAGGAATTCTTTATCTCCATGAAGAGTGTTAGTCACGAATCATTCATTGTGACATAAAGCTTCAGAATATACTCATAGATGAATATGGGTGTGCAAAAATCTCGGATTTTGGATTGGCAAAACTACTAAAGCCAGACCAAACCAACACCTTTACGGGCATTCGAGGGACAAAAGGGTCTGTTGCACCAGAGTGGCATCGAAAACAACCAATTACAGTCAAAGTAGATGTATATAGTTTCAGAATTGTGTTATTGGAGCTTATATGTTGTAAGAAGAATGTGGACTGGAATCTTCCTGAAGAAGAAGTTATTCTTGAAGAATGGGCATATCATTGCTTTGAGGTGAATGAGCTAGGAAAACTAGTGAGTGGTAAGGAGGTTGACAAAAGACAATTGGAGAGAATGGTTAAAATGGGACTCTGGTGCATTCTTGATGATCCATCACTTCGTCCTACAATCAAAAAGGTTATGCTAATGCTGGAAGGGACTTTACATATCCCAATCCCTCCAATTTCAACTTCTTCTCTTAGTATAGTGTACAATGTGTTTGTATTTTTCTTTTTCCTAAGTAAAGTCCCTCGTATAGTGTAAAATGTGTTATGCTACTTGTACCCTTTTCAAAACCCAAAACTCAAAGAATTTGAATTAGACCCTTTGCTCTATCTACTATTAGAATTAATGATCTAGTTTTTTTTTTTTTTTTTTTTTTTTTGTGTGTGCGGAATTTGAGTCTTACAGACTGCATTCTGCCTGCCAAAATCATTTGGACGAAGTTGGTGAGGTCATTGCCCGCATTGTGGTTAGGACTGACTTTGAAATTAATAAATCTATCGTGTTGCTGGGGTTAACCCGTATGGTCCTATCGAAGACTAGGGGGTTGTTTGGATTTCAAGTTTTCCATCATCCATCACTAGGTTTTCATCACCCAAAACCCAAAATATCGTGAACCCCACCATAAGGTGCTTGTTTGGCTTTGCTTACTCAGTGATGTTTCCATCACTTAATTCTTTGGTTTTTGAGTGATGAGATACCAAAATTGAAAACACAATTTGGGAGTTTCTGAAAACAGAGAATAGAGTGAGATGGCATTTTCCATAATTTTTAGCAACGAATGGGACCCACTGTTCAGTGTCTTGTCTAATCACCAGCTTTTTTTTTTTTCTTCACATTTGCTTCCCTGTTTCTTCTTTTCTTTCTTTCTTCTTCTTCTCTTCACGCCTACTGCTTTCTCTCTTCTTTTCTTTCTTTCTTCTCTTTTTCAGTGTTTAGCTTTTACTCCCAACGACTCTCTTTCATACCAGACCAAACCCATCTGCACAGCCCAACATATCCCATCTTTCTTCTTTTCCTTATCACAACCCCATCTTCAGAGTAATCCCCTCAGCCTAGCCATATCCAACGACGCATCTGATCTGATCCAACCCACGACGGCCCCATCTCAGACCGGAGAAGGACGACGGTGACACAAAACCCGTAAACCACCTACAGAGACCTAATTGTATGAACAGAGCCACATGACCACCTATCGAGACAATAACATCTACGACCAAAAAAAAAAAAAAAAAAAAATTGAATTAAGAAAAAGACATACCCAAGTTGGAACAATGGTGATCGGAACTCGAAGGGGGTAAGGATTGGACAGGGATACAGTGAACAACGACGGGTTCAAGCATTGAAGCAATTGTTTATGGGTTAGATTTCAATGATTAGGAGTGAGGAACAAAGCCGGAGCTGCATCAATGGTGTCGGTGCAGTTGGGTTTTGGACATTTTCTGAAATTTTCAGTACAAGGGAATGACGAATTGGGTTTTGGTAAAGTTGGGTTTTGGCTTTTAGGGTAAATGGGATGAGAAGGGGGCGGGTGGGGTTCTGATGGATTTCCTTGGCTAGGTTCATCGAGTGTTTTTGGAGAAGATGTGGGTTGAAGGGAAAAAAGAGGTGAAATTGGTTTGCCTTGAATGTATACGCGGGCAGGCTAACCGTGAGCCTGGCATGGTGCTCAGGCAATGGGTCCCATAAAAAGTTAAAGTTTTTGAGTTAGAAGCATTGTTATTAATACCGTTTCGGACCCCGTTTCGGTTTGCTCAGTGGAATGGAATATTTCGGTACCGGCCGATTTCGGCGTACCGTTTCAGGGTGTTTCGGGATTCCTAAAAAATAATTTATATATATTCTTGTAGAACATAAATTGTTAATTCTAATAAATAAATAACTAAATATCAAATAATACAAATCATTTAGTCTTAACTCTTAAGTCTTAAATATCAATATAACATCAATTTAACATCACACAATAAGAAGATTTACAAGTCAATAACTAAATATCAAATAATAACTCCTAAGTTCTTAACCACAAAACAAATCATAAGAAAATAAAAATTATGAGAGAGGGAGAAGGAATGAACAAACAAAAGATATTATTTATGACAATGTATACCACAATCACATATCTTAAGTTCTTAACACTTAATCTTAACTCCTAACTCCTAAGTTCTTAACCACAAAAAAAAAAAACTTAAAAAAAAAAAAAAAAAAAAGTAAAAAACAAGCCAAATCCGGTACCAACCGAAATTCACATCTCGGCCGGAATTGGCCGGAATGACCCGAAACGGCCCGAAATTTGACCCGAGGTGGAACGTGAGGTTTTCTCGTACCGGTTTGCATACCGGTACGAAAAATTCCGGCCGTTCCGGCCGGAACGGAACGGAATCAATAACAATGGTTAGAAGAAGTTGGAAGCAAGTGCCAAACATGCCACCGAAGGAAGTTGGGGAATTTTCAGTGATAAGTGATGAGTTATAGAGTGATGAGTGATGATATTTTAGTGATGAGTGATGAGTGACCATTTTTTTTCACCCAAATAGCCCCTAATAATTCATTGGTAGAATAGCGAAGAGACTTTGAGTATGCACATGCACATACTTTTCAGTCTACTAAGAAAGAAAGAAAGAAACTCAGGGTCTGTTTGGGATTTGTTTATTTTACTGAAGCTAAAAACTTTTTGCTGAAAGTACTATAGATAAAGGTAAAAGTTAGCTAAAATAGTACAGTGAGACTCATGAATAGTACAAAAAGTGTTATGGGGCCCGTGAATAGTAGCAAAAATAAGCTGAATAGTAAAACAAGCTGGCAAAATTAATCATGCCAAACGGACACTTAATGTTGAGAAAGTGAATAAGTGGTGACTTTTTAATCCACCGAAAGATATCCACTCAAGTGAATGATTTTCTTTCACTGTTACATTCCAACAAGTTCCTCTTTTTTTCCTTTTTTACCATACCACAAGAACATTAGCATATGGAATGCCAAAAAAGTTTTATTTTGCATCCTCACACGCCACTTTATCAACTCATTTTATAACTCATCCTACGTCCCAATTTCTATTTTTACATACAACTCTTCTTTTTTTTTTTTTTTTTTTTTTTTTGAGAGGGAGTTTCAACTTATGGCGTCCGCTCCTGATGATAGCTCTTTATCATCAGAGCAAGACACCAATCAGTTTTTGGTGTAGGCGAGGATTGAACTCCAGATTTCTTATACAACCATCAGAGACTTTACCAGTTGAGCTAACTGAAACCTACACATACAACTCATTAAAATAATATAAACTGCATAATCAAATAATATAAAAAATTTGTTTCTCTCTTCTCTTCTCTTCTACCTCTCTTTCCTCTCTCTTCCTCTTTCTCTCTCTCTCTCTAGTAAACCCATGCAATCCACCTTTCACCAAAACTCAGCCATAAATACAGCTCTTCTCTTAGCCCCAAAAATTGCTCCGTGATTAGATGAACAAAGATTGAAATGTATTTGGCAAAAATGCATTACTTAATAAGGTCACCACCAGTACTTCAATCAAAACCAACCACCACTAACATAGTCAATCCCCATCCAAAAATTAAACCCCATAACCCAAAAAAAAAAAAAAAAAAAACCTCAAACACTATAGCCACCACCCCCATAGCACACCATCACCACTTGG